>QFEC01016711.1:0-13204 GCA_003316585.1 Gomphus bonarii | reverse complement strand
GTTATATATCAACTTGTCCACTTTAGAAAGAAAGACAATGGCATTCAGGATTCAGAATTATTGCAGTAGGACACAAGTAACATAATTAAGTAGATGATTACATGTAACAAACAGACAATCATTGAAAGTGAACGGTTCTTCTGCTGTAGTAGCATTCTTCTCACAGAACACCATCAGAGGGCTCTATAATGGAAGGGTGTGTGAATCACCATATGTTGTATCTTGTTGTATCTTGTTTTATTTTATTTTGCATCTATTTTACTTAGTAACCACAGAATCTTTTATTCATTCTCACTTCATATCACGACAGTAAAGTGACTCTGAGCTTTAGAATAACAATAAAACCTTCGAAGTCGATAGGCAGGATATGCAACCAACGTTTGTTCACTCCTTTTTCTTGACTTCGCCACTATACTTCAGGGTAAAGGTGAGAAAGTGCTTATTAGATGAACCCCATCATACGAACTTTAATAAAGAATCGATCTTTGCTTAGCTATATGGTGTCTTTCATTTGATATATAATCTTATCCTGATCTTATATACTGATATTTAGCTGTAAGCAGTTGATTTTATTTGTTATCCACTCGTCCTACTTATACACACGCAAGTCTGAGCCTATCAACCTAGGTTGTTAATTTGATGCCCAACACAACTAGAGCCGAAGTTGTGTTCATTAGGGCTACACTGTTAGTGGAAACGTGAGTAAACTGGTAAGCACAGGCTTCCTTCCACACAACTGTCCACCAGTAGGGACTAAAAGCTGGAGTTTCTTCTCTACGGAGAACGAAGAAATGCAGCGGTAGCGTTCTTTGTGGTTCGACACCATATTTTAGGAAGAATGGTGGGAGAGAAGACGAGGTAAGTTCCGTAGACATGTTGACAACATTCAAACTAAAGATAGTTAAGCAATACACGTACAATTCAAGTTTACAGTGATTCGTCGAACATGATTTCAACCAACTCTTTCCCCTCCTCGACCATTTCACCCTTTCTACAGCCAACGCTCTTTACCGTCCCAGCGCCATGTGCTCTGAGCACAGTTTCGGTCTTCATGCTCTCCAAAATGACGATAGCTTGACCTATTTCTACCTTGTCTCCAATATCTACCTTAACCTCGACTACAAGGCTAGGCATAGGTGCTCTGATACCCCCTGCTGCAGCATTCAATACAGCGTTGCTTTTCTCCTGTAACCACTTTGGCGCAGGAAGTAGAAGCGTGGTCTTTAGACCTTGGTGGAAAATATGTAGCCGCTCAACTGTTAAAGCAGACGAAGTGGTACGTGGGATAGAAGGCGGCTGCGAGACGATCGTCGTGCGCAATTTCGCGCGATTGAGAGTGGACAGCAGGGTTGAAGGACCTGTAATTGAGGCAGGGACTGAGGTAAATACGACCTCGCCAGTGAGAGATGAAACGCTGATATCAAAGGTATCGGATGTAATAGCTGTGACGCGGACTGTGGTATGAAGTGACTGCATATCTGTTTGCAAGGTAATAAGACGATCAGAGAGTTCACCCCCAAATCTCTTGGCTCCCAGAGAGACCCAAGGTGAATTTCGAACCCCAATTGGTGGGCGGTCTCTGATTGCCACAAATAAGGCAGCGAGAGCAAAAATCTCTGGGGCTGGTTGGGAAAGGACAGGGAAGAGTTCTGCATGATGTTTCTAGTTCAAGGGTATGGATAAGTCCATTGCCGAAACGAGTGGAAGTGGACCGCACTTCAATAAAACCAGTCTCCACTTCGCCATCAATGAACGCTTTATGACCAGCTAGAGTGCGAAGAAACTCGATATTTGTAGAAACTCCGACCACTTGGTACTCCTCCAAAGCTTTTCGAAGGACCCTAAGAGCTTCTGCTCTATCTCTACCTTTCGTTACGAGCTTGGAGATCATGGGATCATAGTAAACTTCAATATTGGATCCTTGCTCAAATCCTTGCTCCAAGCGTAGGTTTTCAGCTGGGGCCGGGGTCGAGAGATGCAAGAGAGGTCCAACATCAGGTAAAAAGCCGTTCCGTGGATTCTCTGCGTATATCCGTGCCTCAAAAGCGTGGCCTGAATGAGGGATCTCAGATTGAGAGAGGGGAAGCGGATTCCCAGCGGCTACCTGTGAGTTGAAAGTTAGTTAACTAACAAGTAGGTCCATGCTGGCTTCCCTCAAGCTGCCATTGGACGAGGTCTTGTCCAGTGATCATTTCCGTGACAGGGTGCTACAATTTAAGTTTATAGTTGATGAACGACATCGCAATCCATTGTCTCACCTCTACTTGAAGTCGAGTGTTCCTGGGAAATATTATCAGAGCCAAGTCTGGTGCCTTGGAGAAAAATGGGTCACATTTCCATGAAGTAAAACTCTTGCTTGTCATTGTCAAAAATAAATTCAACTGTGCCTGCTCCAACATAATCGACAGCTTTGGCCGCGGCAACTGCTTTAGCACTCAGGTCCGCTCGTGTTTCTTCGGGCAGGCCTGGCGCTGGGGCCTAGCAGAAACACTTCCAGTTAGCACTAGCGGGCAACAAAATTTCTAGAACCTCCCTCTTCAATGATCTTCTGATGTCTCCGTTGAACGGAACAATCCCTCTCCCAGAGACTCACTACGTTTCCCATCATATCCCCGAACACCTGAACTTCTACGTGGCGTGGGCGCTCGATGTATGTCTCAACGAGTACCCGGTCATCTCCGAAGGATTTCATTGCTTCCCTTCTAGCAGATTCTAAGGCCTCCGGGAATTCGTCTGCAGACCGCACAATGCGCATACCCTTGCCGCCACCCCCTAGGACAGCTTTGATCAGTACAGGATATCCTATAGTTGACGCAGCAGAGAGTAATCTTTCAGTCGATTGAGAATCTCCATGATAGCCGGGGACGCATGGTACGTCGGCAGCTAAAAATTGTTAGCAGGTGAAGTGTCAAATCTGTCATTGTGGATAGACCTTGCATTATATCCTTGGACTCGCTGGATTCTTTGTCAGCCTCACAGGAATATGTAGACTTCATATACCGATTGTTACCTCTTTGACCCCATGCTTCTGATAGCACTGGCAGGTGGGCCTATAAAGACAATGCCTTCTGTGGCGAGCTTCTCGGCAAATGAGGCGTTTTCGCTCAAGAAACCATAACTATTTTCATGTCAGAATGTGGAGCTCAAACCTATCTTGGTATTCACCCAGGATGAATGGCCTAGTGGATACCTGTAAGTGACATGGAAATAATTCAACTATGAGGAGAAAACAACCTCTGCACCACTTATATGGGCAATTTGTATGATTTTTTCTGCCCGGAGCTATGGAATATGGTTAGTAGCAGGAGGCAATAACTGATGGGTTCCATACATAACTCTCAGTTGAGGGTGCTGGGCCAATACAATAAGCTTCGTCTGCCTGCAAGTGAGATTGAGGGGGTAAAATCTGCCTATGAGGTTGTTGATCATACCATTCGAACATGCAAGGCATTGTGGTCGGCTTCACTGTAAACAGCGACAGTCTTTATGCCGAGTCTTTTCGCCGTGCGTATTATTCGACACGCAATCTCACCCCTGTATTTGGAGATTATATGAATAAACAAGGTTTGCAAAGGGATTTAGCACACCTGTTCGCTATAAGTATTTTGTCAAACAGAGGATTACGGTCTGGCACATTCGATGCTGATGATTCTGTCAAGGTGTTTACAATAAAACTAAATAATTTCATCTTGCTAACCTTGTGGTATCTCACGAGTTTCGATATGTGATATTTTGGTTCTTAAATTGCTTGGTGAAATGATTCCCGCTATAGTCCGAGAACTACAATGTATGTTACGCGAAACGACTGATATAGATGCTAATTTGATAGCATAGGGCGAGTTAACAGTAGGGTATTTTCGGGATCTTACAGAGCGCGGTGAAACCTTTCGGAGCATTGGTAGAAGATCGATTTGAACTCCGCTGCGCCTTGACTCGTTGCCAGGACAATTTGCTTGGGAAATGGTGAGAATTGTGGAAGAGATGAAGAAACGGCGGAAATGGGATTCCCGCCGACTATATTTCAATGGAGTTTGCTCGCATTAAGGGATCACCCTTTTTTATGGATTTTTTTTTTCCCATGTTAATGGTATCGATCGAAGGCTCCGATACACAACACTGACTAATGTATATCTCGGATTTCAACGACCGGAATTGTTATTTCTATTGGGTAGTTATATTTGGCTCTTTTACCCATCCTTGAACATCCGAAATGGAGGCGACTGACAAGATATCCTTGCTGGTATCTATTGTTTGTGGTGTGGTGAGCATTTCTCCCTCAGTTATCTTACGTCTTGATGATTATTTTTCGCCAGGCTTCTCACTCTCTCTTCAACAAATACGAACCAAGACAACTTTCCTCAATTAATTTTATCCTCTTTGGACCAACAATCATTGCATTGTGGCTTTTCCCATTCAACAGAAGTTCTGTAGCAGCCATTTTAAGATTTTACACCATTCACTTGGCAAGTTTGATCGTTTCGGTCGTGGCATATCGTCTCTCTCCGTACCACCCACTGGCAGCCTTTCCGGGACCCATCATTTGCAAAGTTACAAGACTCTGGGCATTTTACTTGGTACAGACAGGAAACCAGCACCGTTACTACAGGTCTCTTCATGCTCGCTATGGCACCCATGTCCGCACAGGTGAGCTACTAATTTGAGGACTAAGACGTACCTGTCCATAGATTTCAGGTCCTAACCACGTCCACATATGTGATGCCTCTGCTCTTCCGTCGATCATGGGGGTCAATCCTTTCATAAGAGGCGAACGTAGGTACTTAACACACTAATTTTAGACTATCGACTCATTTCTATGTCAGGATATGACGCGGCTAAGATTCCAGGAGCGACGGGTAGTCTTATCTCAGTAAGAGACCCACAAGAGCATGCGCGGCGCCGAAAAATATGGGACAAGAGCATGAATACAAAAGCTATATTGAGCTATCAAGACATGCTTTTCACACGCATCGGTCAACTCGTTGATGCGCTTGAAAAAAGACAAGATTCAGAGATCGATCTTGCCTCATGGATTTCGTATCTTTCGTGTGTCATTTGTTGATTATTTCACTTTCCTTGTCTTTTTCTCAATGAGATTCAACGCAGATTTGATTTCATGGGTGACCTAGCGTAAATCCAATCCAAAACTCCAAGTCTCTGTGCAATTTATGTGATGCGTGATAGATTTGGTGGCACATTCCAACTCTTGGATCAAGGTTCCGATGTTGATGAATATATAAGAATGGCAAGATTAAGCGCTAAGTTTGTTCCAATCCACCATTTCCCTCTCAGTGCTTTATAAGCGATATTAGAACTCAGGAAGCACTTGGGGCGATTCCTTGGATAAGACCATTCGTTTCGATATTACCCGGAATGAGTGGGATGCATCGCTTCCGAGAGTTTGCCAAGACGAGTGTACTCGCTCGAAAGTCCCGAGGCTCTGCACGAAAAGATATTTTCTACCATCTGGTGGGTATAATATAATCCTCTCTTGAACATATTTACTATTCTCGTATAATACAGCTCGATGAAGATGGAGTTGGTTATGGTCCCCCATCATTGCCAAACCTTATATTGGATTCTGTGCTGATTATTATCGCTGGTTAGCAATTTATTCTCACAACCTCTTTAAATATGCTTAATGGAGATCTCCCACAGGGTCAGACACAACCGGAACCGCGCTGTCGAATATCTTCTTTTACCTACTCTCCAATCCCAAGATTTTAACTGCTCTCCAGGAGGAAGTAGATAGTAAATTCTCCCCGGGAACAGACGCTTTCTCTCCAGATGATGCTGCAGAAATGAAGCTCTTGAATGCTGTGATGTATGTTTTGTGGCTACTTGAATCAGTCTCGATCATATGGCCTGCCGCTAGAAACGAGACACTAAGACTCCAGCCTGCTGTTCCCACTGGCATTCAACGTGTTCTACCATTAGCTCAACCTGGCGTGAATGTTGCAGGCCGGTAAGTCGAGTTTGTAGGTTCTAGAATGGTGTCCTAAAGTTTTGAACAACATAGTTTGATTCCAGAAGGCACAACCATTCAAGTTTCGGCCTACAGCGGTATGCTTGGCTTCCCCACTTCCTAAATGTAAACGATTTCGCTTACTATTGAGTGTGTTCTATAGTACATAGAGACCCTCGATACTTCTATCCTGACCCAGAACAGTTTCGTCCTGACCGTTGGCTAGAAACCACACCCGAGTCCAAACTCGACCAATCAGCCTACTTTCCCTTTAGCTATGGTAAGTTTGACATTCGTGGTACGTGACAACAAACACCTTCCCCAAACGGCAGGTCCTACGAGTTGTGTTGGAAAAGGTCTTGCCCTCTTCGAACTTCGGATGGTCGCATGCTCTTTGATTCAGAAGTTTGAATTCGAATTTTCTCCCAGTTTCAGAATTGGAGATTGGGAAAGTAACCTTCGAGATTGCTTTGTATTGGTGAAGGGGGAACTTCCTGTTCGAGTAAAGGCTCGAAAACAGTAATTTCATTCCTTCCTGTATGGAGGTAAGGTACCATGACTTGTCGGAATCGTATATCATATTTAATGACCAGTAGGTGACCAAACACCTTATCCTCTTGTTACTATTCCTACCGGTGTTTAGCTACAATCCTATTTTCTCGGGTGTCTCTGATAGTCAATGTAACCTGAACATTTTGTTGGCTTTAAGGCAATTTTTTTTTAGGAAATCTAGTATTTTTGAGATTTTATCCTTATCAAAAAGTCAGAGGAAACCCAGTTTCTTGTAAGGTTAAAAACATTGCTGCCCAGTCAGGGGACCATCCATTTTGCAACCTGAACTCATGCTGAACTGATTTGCCTATACCGACAGTTACTGAGCTGAGCCACACATACAGACTATAAGAGCAACAACAGTTGCTTGGTCCAACCATGTGACATCCTGAACCAAGCAACTGAGATGTCAGCCTGAGTACCAGAATGCTGGATATGGATTGTGGGACCATCACACCTTAGGGCCCAATCAAGGGGTAAGGTATGCTGAGGAAGCAGGGAGCAACAGTGGGTATATAGGTTGTATAACTCACTAGCAAGGGATCCTAAGTTTTCCTCTTAGGAATTCCCCCTTGCTAGGTGAGGCTCTATCTCTATGTACACAGTTTAATATGCTTAGAATTTCCCCCTTGCTAGCCTTGGCCATGTGACCTCAGTAACCTCAGCAAGTGCTTCAGGGGTTGCCCTTACATTAGGAAAACTTTACCCAATAAGGACTGGGAGTCATGTCACTGTATGACCATAGGTGGTTTCAGTCTAAATGAAAGCAACTTGGATAGCCTTGCCTCACTTGCTTACATAGCACCAGACTCCCCCTCCTCTATAACTGCAACAGCCTTAGCAACACACACCACTGAGTTCCTGAGCTGAAATGGATGCTGATGAGTGCTTCTGACAGTTAGAACAAGAGTTGGTGGCAAACTGAGTGGTTAATGCCAAAATCAGTAATGTCCTAAGAGCAATAATGCAGAAATTAGAAAATAAACCAGAAAGAAAAGTGAGAGAATTCCTTGATCCTGAAGATGACCCAGTGTCAAGCATATGTGAACTGAGGATACTGAGCCCCTTGCTCTCAGCCACCTCCTGAATTAGACCAGTATCCCTGTGAGGGCAATGCTATTGATAAGGTCACAACAACAAGATACTCTAATATTAATGAGCTGATAAAGGGGGTTCTCCACCTGGTGTAGTGGTACTCCTCAGAGATCAAGCTGAGGGGTAACAGTTATACCAGTCGCAACTTATATACCCTAATCCAGCACTTATCATGAAATTGGAAGATGCAAGGCATGGAAACATAAACAGGAGACAACAAACTGAATGATGAACTCCAAGCTGAACCCTGACAGTCCCCCTCAGACTTTGACAGTGACCGAGACAAAGGCTATATGTTCCTCAACTCCTGCAGCATCTACTTTGTAATCTGTGGCAATCATTTCCCAAATGACCAGGCTTGCATCCACTGGGCCCTCTCCTCCAAATACAACTGAGCAGCTTGGTTCACTAATAAGGTCCTCTGAGCTGAGAAATCTGGCCAACCTTAGTACCTAGCTTTGAGACCAACTTCATCAACTGCTTCTGCCCAAAGAATGAACAACTCTCAGCCCTTACAAGACAGGGTAGTACCAGGGTAAAGATTTGGTAGAAGAGTTCATCAACCAGTTCATGGAGCTGATAGACCTGGCTGAGTACTATGACAGCAAGATAATCATGATCAAATTCTGCAAGGGTCTCAAGCCAAGCATGCAGAACAGGGTAGCCCTATTAGGGGCTAGAGCACCAGACTTTAACAATCTGGAAGGATGGTATGAGGCGGTGAGGAGGGTTACAAGGAACCAAGAAGCAAATGACACATTCACCAAAGCAAACCAAAGTAGCTCACATGCAATGCCTTGACCGGCCCCCTACAGTACCCCCAAAGGCAACATGGACCCCAAGCCTTGGCAGCCCTTCAGCAAGCCCCACCACCACCCATCCTCACAACTCCAAAAGATGGCTTGGCTCCCATAAATGTCAACCAGACCCAAGCATGTGTTGTGTCACCAGGAACCTGCCTCTGGCGCAAGAAACTGGCTGAGATTTTGGACTACCTCCAAGAGGTTAAAAGTATGTTTGGAAAGGATTCTTTTGACAAACTCCCTGAGTGAAGGATCTGGGATCACACCATTGAGCTAGAGCCAGGCTCCAATCCCATCAATTGCAAGGTGTACCCCATGTCCCCAGTGGAACAGGCCTAGCTCAATGATTTTGTTCAAGAGAACCTAGACACAGGATGTATTTGGCCATCAAAATCCCCAATGGCCTCCCTGGTGTTCTTCATCAAGAAGAAGGATGGCTTGCTTTGGCTTGTACAGGACTACTAATTATTAAACACCATGACCATAAAAAATTGGTACCCACTCCCTCTCATACCCAAGCTGATTAACCAACTCAAGGGAGCTAAGTACTTCATGAAGCTGGATATTCAGTGGGGTTACAGCATTGTCCAAATTAAGGAGGGTGACAAGTGGAAGGCAGCATTCTGAATGAACTACTGGTGATGTTCTTTGAACAGCCCAGGCCCAGCCACATTTCAACTGATGATTAATGAGATTTACAGGACCTCATCATAGAAGGGGTCATTTCTGTGTACATTGACAATATCCTCATCTACTTGAAGACCTGAACCAAGCACTGAGTGATCATGAGGCAAGTGTTGGAATGCCTCCAAGAAAACAAGCTCTACCTGAAGAAGAGAAGTGTGAGTTTGAACAGACATGCATAGGATACCTTGGGCTGATCATCTTGGAGGGAAAGGTGGAGATGGATCTGGTCAAGATTCAGGGCATGACTGAATGGCCTTGGCTGGCAAACCAAAAAGAGGTACAATCCTTCCTCAGGTTCACCAACTTCTACTGAAGGTTCATCAAAAACTTCTTGCTTCACACTCACCCCCTATTTTATCTCATGAAAAAGGGAGAACAGTGGAAATGGGGAGAGGCTGAGGAAACAGCACTCCAGAGACTCAGGGACCAGATCACTTTGGCACACATCCTGACCTTCTTGGATGACTCACAAATGTACCAAGTGGAAGCTGACACCTCAGACTTTGCAATGGGAGCCACCCTCTCACAGCAGTTGCCTGAGGATAGGATGTGGCACACAATCACCTTCTTCTCCAAAAGCCCAAGTTCAGTCAAACAGAACTACGAAATCCATGACAAGGAGATGTTGACCATCATATGAGCACTAGAGGAGTGGTGGCACTTTTTGGAAGGGGCCTAGTATCAGGGGACCACCTGTTTCAAATCCCAAGCTGATACCAAGCTGATCCATCCATACTGAGTGTTACTGAACCAAACTGCATATTCAGATGATAAGTGCTACCACAATGTCTCAGTCCAGATATGAGACATACCAAACTGAGAGGCCAAGGCATTGGCCTGAGCACCATAATCCCAGATACAGATTGTAGGGGCATCATACCTTTGGGCCCAATTGGGGGGTAAGGTATGCTGAGGAAGTAGGGAGTGGACAACAGGTATATAGGTTGCATAGCTCACTAGCAAGGGATCCTAATTTTTCCTCTTAGGATTTCCCCCTTGCTAGGTGAGACTCCACTTCTATGTACACAGCTAGGATTTCCCCCTTGCTAGCCTTGGCATGTGACCTCAGTAGCTTGGTGAGCACTGCAGGGGTTGCCCTTACACCCAGCTTAAGTTTGAGATCTGGACAGATCACAAGAACTTGGAATACTTCCAGACCTCAATGAAGCTCAACCAAAGGCAGGCAAGATGGTCCCTCTACCTCTCTTGGTTTAACTTCACCTCCACCATTGGCTGGGCTGGAGCATGGGCAAGGTAGTTGCACTCTCAAGGAGATCAGAACATAGCATGGGAGCAGGGGATAATGAAGATGTGACCCTGCTTCAGCCAGACCTGTTCACAATCCAGGCCTTAGAAGGGGTCATGGCAGTGGGGGAAGATGTTAGATCCCAGATCACCTCTGACAAATCTCCACCTTTAGTATCCTTAATCGTCCATCTCTGCACCCCTCTGGATCTAACTCATCCCTCTATCACACTCTGCACCTTGGATACCCTCTATACACTCTGTGCTCCATCCCTGTCATTCTTACCATGTCATCAATCTGACACACAGACCTCCACATCATCCCTTCTATTATCTCCTATATCATCTTCTAGTATGTTCTATAGTTTCACATGACCCCATCTCTTGTTTAGCACCCCTGCATCCTAATGAAGTATCTCTTCTGCATTCAGATGACCCTGTTCCATATTAATCCCATGTTCCAAATGTATTTAAACCTCCATGTATTCATAGCTAGTTCTCTAGTTCAAATATTGATTTAGTCTCCCCCTTGTTACCTCCATTCTTACTCCACAACTCCACTCTGACAACTCCATAATATGAGGACAAGATGATGTAAGAGGGCTGTGAGGGCAATGCTATTGACAAGCTCACAACAAAAGATACTCCAATATTAACAAGCTGATAAGGGGCTTTTCCACCTGGTGTAGTGGTAATCCTCAGCTTATACAAGAGTTACTAGTAGTAAGTACATAGAGAGCCCACCTGGTGTAGCAGTAATCCTCAGAGATTGAGCTGAGGGGTAACTGTTACACCAGTCACACTTATATACCCCAACCTGGCACTTATTATGTAATCTGCAGATGCAAGGCACAGAAAGGCATGGAAAGACATGAACAGGAAACAATGAACTGACAATAAACTCCAAACTGAACCCTGACATCACCCCCCTCTTAATGCATGGCATCTTGAGATGGGAGTTTTGTTGAGATTGTTAACAGAAGCACCCACTAACACATGTCAATCTCCTCCAGAGTGAGGGGTGGGTCCAAGTCAGGTTCCACTTGAGTTCTACCCCAGGGTACAGTTGGAGGGCAAACTTGCTATCCAAGCAGCAATTGCCATAGGCACTGGAGAGATTGCTGTAGGTTTTGAAAGATGCCTCTCATATGTACTCCCCTATGGTGTTGTGAGTCCTCCTCCCAGTGAATCCCTCAAATGTGCAGGGGATTGAATCTTTGGCTGAGGAATATTATGTCTCCAGCCTCATAGGGTAGGTGAGTGAGAGGTTTCTTTCACCAGGGAATGGAGAAGATGGGTTTGGGTGTAGCTGGGAGTTCATGGAGTCTCTTGATTTGTCTAATATCCTTTGGACAAATTGACCAGTGTGATGATATAGGGTAGGATTCAAGTGGGATGAGACTCTGTTGGCTAGATTGGCTGGTCATGTTGTAGTTAAGAGGTTGCTTGTTATTGTCATAATTTTCCCATTCTCTTTTCTATTACTTGTTATTTGGATTCCGCTACTCTGCCAGACTATATGTACAGGTATTAGGCAATTAGTTAAAGCTCAGTCTTGAGCTGGTCAATATACCAACAAGCTTCATTGGTCAATCTCTACTCTACTCCATAACACTGAGGCTTTTGTCATTGCTAACAGTTATTGAGTGCATGGGAGAGGATGGATAGTGGATGTTATATAAGTGTTGAATGGAATGAGATGTAAATGAAGAGAATTAAATGTCAGGTGAAGTATCACTTATTTTTGGGGGTTAGAGTGTCACATGCTAGGTTCCTTCCTTCTGTCCAATCAAAGAGGTGTTGCTTGGGAGTTTCCATGAAGTTTTCTAGAGTTCCAAAGGGGAGGGTGGTATATAGAGTAGCTGATATGCATTGTGGGGCTTTGGGGTTTTGTTGGTGAAATTCCATGACAAGTTGCTTTGCTCCAGAGATGTCCTTCACAGGTAGCCAGGAATCATCTACAGTTCCATAACCCTTCCAACGGACTAGGTATTCCATTCATCCTCAGTAGACCCTGCTGTCTAGGATCCTCTTGACTTCATACTCAGGGACTCCATCTCAAATAACAGGAGAAGAGGGTTGAGCATGTAGTTCTTGGATTGGATCCTCAGGAAGGTGCATGTTGTCTTCTTCAATGTCTGGGGGTGGTGTCCCACTGTCTTAGCTCCCAGCAGTTGCCCAAGTCAGTACCCGAGTAAGTTGCCCTAACATTACAATAAGGTCACCCAATAGAGGACCGAGGGGCTGGCTGTGGACTTCCATTGCAAGTGAGATCCTCATGTGGACTACAGTGACCGACGCCCTCCTTCCTCCTTCCTCATATGACCTGGGGGGTGTCCCAGCATCACACTTATACCTATAATAGGGAACAGTGATAGCTGGCACACTTGGTAATATGAGAGAGTGGACTGTTTTCAGATGACACTGTAAATCACTGCATAGTCAGTAGGGTGTACTGTCCACTGAAGGCCAAGGTGATACCATAAACCATCTTCCAGCCTCAGTTCCTTTAATACTCCTCTTCTATTTCACAATCTTAGTGTATCTACATGCTGAACTACCCCACTATGCTACTCTATGATCCATATGACCCACCTCATGCCTGCATTCTTTAGGCTGACTTCCTTCATGCTTCACCCTCACTCAACTTCCCACTATAGCACAATACTACCACACCAACACTCCTTCCTCAAGCTGCTAGACTTGCAGCCTTAACTGGCGATATCACTGATGTGGCCTGTGAGGTGCCATGTCATGCACTCACCATTGACGATGCCCACCACCATCACCAGTCCACATTTGCAAATTGCATAAAGGGCTAGCGGTGATTCCTCATGACTTAGGAGATGTGAAGTAACCC
>QFEC01016688.1:0-12093 GCA_003316585.1 Gomphus bonarii | reverse complement strand
TCTCTGAGGATTACCACTACACCAGGTGGAAATTACCCTTATCAGCTCACTAAACATCGGAGTATCTTGTTGTCATGACCTTGTCAATAACATCGCCCTCACATGTTGGCAGTAGTTCAGAGATTTATTGGACAATTCTAAATTTTATCACTTCTCAGTGATAGTCAACCACTATAATTTATTTAAGTATACCTAAATTTTATCACTACAAAAGAAATAAAAAGAGATAAATCTTAGTATTACATTGAATGGTACATTAGGCTCACCTCCTCAGTGATAGTCAACCACTGAGGAGTATGCACATATGCAAGCGAGTGTTTCACTCGCGTATAGGCTTGAGCCGGCTCCTAAGTGCTAGCTTGAGTATGGAGCCAAATTACCAGTCCCTTCCCAGGGAACCAGACATGCATGTCATCTCGATGTGGAAGCAAATCAAGGTTTGCATGTATATAATATACAGTAGAAAAAAAGAGAATGACACACTAACTCTTTGATGTAAAAATACAGTAAAATTAAAAGAAAATATGAAAGATAGATGAGCAGAGGTTGGCATAAGTATTGCTTGAAAAATTTGAATATATTAAGACTGAACCTCTCAGGGATAGAATAGATATGTGCATCCCACAGGAGGCAGTCTGTATGTACATTGATGACATCCTCATCTACTCAAAAACATTGGCTGAGCACCAAAGAATCACACACCAAGTACTAGAATCCCTCCAAGAACACAAACTCTATCTTTGAAAGGAAAAGTGTGAATTTGAGTGAACATGGATTGAGTACCTCAGCCTCATCATCTCAGAAGGGAAGGTAGAGATGGACCTGGTCAAGGTTTGGGGAGTGACTGAGTGGCCAATGCCCAAGAGCCAGAAAGAGGTGCAGTCATTCCTGGGTTTCACTAACTTCTACAGGTGATTCATCAAGGATTTCTCACTACATGCTCAGCTGCTCTTTGACCTCACCAAGAAGGGAGACTCATGGAGATGGGGAGAGCTTGAGGGGATAGCCTTCCAAAAGCTGAAGGATTTGATCACTTCAGCTCCAGTACTAGTATTCCCAGATGACTCCTGAATGTACCAAGTGGAAGCCAATGCCTCGGACTTTGTCACTGAAGCCACCATCTCACAACAGTCAGCTGGGGATGGAACATGGCACCCAGTTGCCTTCTTCTCCAAAAGCCTGAGCCCAGTAGAATGGAACTACAAGAGCCACGACAAGGAAATGTTGGCCATCATCCAAGCACTGGAGGAGTGGCGGCACTTCCTAGAGGGGGCTCAACACAAGTTTGAGATCTGGACAGACCATAAGAACTTGGAGTACTTCCACACCTCAAAAAAGTTAAACTGAAGACAGGCCCAATGATCCCTTTACTTATCTTGGTTTGACTTCACACTTCACCATTGACCTGGCTGAAGTATGGGTAAGGCTGATGCCCTCTCCCATAGGTCCATGGCTCAGGTACAGAAGACAATGAGAACATGACCCTTCTCCAGCCCAAGCTGTTTGCCATCAGGACTCTTGAGGGAGTCATAGCCATTGGGGAAGAATGAGACCTCCTTCAGGAAATTCAGGACCAGCTCTGAGTTTCAGGACCCAAAGATTTGGTTGCTAAAGCAGTCACTGAACTTCAGAAGGGACACACAAAATCAGTGTGCTCAGCCAAGTGGACTGAATGAGATGGACTCCTGCACTTTTGGGGAAAAACATACATTCCAAATGACCCAGAACTTCAGAGGCACATAGTGTCTCAACATCATAACACTCAGGTGGCAGGTGATGCCACGAGATGGAAGACACTAGAACTAGTGTCCTAAAACTACTGGTGGCCACAGATGTCTCAGTACATGGGACAATATGTGAAGACCTGTGACCTCTGTACCAGGACAAAAGCCCAGAGATGAGCCCCAATGGGAGAGCCGGAACTGCTCCCAATCCCCAACCACTGGTGGGACACCATTAGCATAGACTTTATAGTGCAACTGCCTGAAGCTCATGGCCATGACACGGTAATGAATGTGGTAGATTCAGTCAGCAAGAGGGCACATTTCCTCCCCACAAACATGACCATCCCTAGGGGCAGCTTGGCTCTATCTCACACATGTGTGGAAAATGCAGGGGTTACCCAAACAGGTTGTCTCAGACCAAGGTCCTCAATTCATTTTGGAGTTCACCCAAGAGCTATACCAGCTCCTCAGGATCAAGCTCTCAGCCACTATGGCCTACCACCCACAAGGGGATGGCCAGACTGAACATGTCAACCAAGAGCTAGAGCAGTATCTCTGGTTATTTGTTAATGAACAACAAGATGACTGGGATGACCTCCTGCCGATGGCCAAGTTCCGGTACAACAACCATGTGCATTCAGCCATCCAACAGACCCCATTCATGCTAGACACTGGCCAACACCCACACATGGGTTTTGAGCCCCAAGAACCCAAGTCCTGAGCTGAGACAGTGAATGAGTTTAAGGATAGGATGGAGAAGTCACTAGAGGAGGCTAAATCTGCACTAGCCAAGGCCAAGGATGACATGATGCAATACTACAATCAGTGCCAAACACCAACCCCCAAGTATCAGGTGGGAGACTGAGTGTTCCTAGATGCATCAGACATCTGGACGACTCAGCCCTCTCATAAACTGAGTCATCAATACCTTGGACCATATGTCATTCAGGATTGAGTGGGAAAACACTCATACAGACTCAAACTCCCACACTCCTTATCCCAACTCCATCCAGTATTCAATGTGGTCAAACTCATTCCTGCACCTGAGGACCCAGTTCCAGGCCAAAGAGCCGATCCACCCCCACCACCTGAGTTGATAGATGGGGAAAAACATTATGTGGTGGATAAGGTGCTGGATAGCCATCCGATACAGGGGAGACTCCATTTCCTGGTGAAGTGGGAGGGATATGGCTATGAGGAGAACATGTTAAGTCCAAAGTCAGAGACGTCTTGTCCAGGAGGTCCAGAGTGGTCAAATGGTTGATTTCAAGCTGGGGTGCAGAGTTGAGAGGACCTGGCTTCAACTTATGTGTTGCACCCTCTTGCATCGTCCTGTCCTTGAATTTACAGAGATGCAGAGCAGAGCTTGCAGAGTGAGGAAGGAGGTAATGAGGTAAGACTAAATTGATATTTGAACTAGGGAACTAGCTATGAATACATGGAGGTTTAAATACATTCGGAGCATGAGGTTAATATGGAGCAGGGTCGTCCGAATGTGGAGGAGTTAATATACTAGGATGCAGGGATGCTAAACGAGAGATGTGGTCATGTGGAACTATAGAACATACTAGAAGATGATGTGGAAGGTAATAGAAGGAGTGACGTGGAGGTCCGTGTATCAGATTGATTACATAGGAGAAATGACGGAGATGGAGTATGGAGTATGCGGAGGTCACATGGGGATTGTCCGTGGCACGGAGTATGATGGAGGATAGAGATCTGTCCAGAGGGCTGAGATCGATCCAGAGGAGCACGGAAATGAATGATACATGGGTGCTAAGGGCGGAGATTTGTCGGAGGAGACCTAGGACCTAACAGAACACATGGGTACCAGAGGAGGACATGGCAGCACCAGCCAAGGTGCAGGAATTCTATCAGTCCCACCCAGGAGCACCCTGATGGATTCAGTCACTAGCCTTCAACTCACTCATGTTGTGTGCTTCGAGGACACAGCACTCTAGAAGGGGGGGTGATGTCAGGGGACGACCTGTTTCAAGCCCTGAGCTGAAACAAACACAGCCCAGCCAGGAATGCACCAAATGACCTGAGGTTTTTGGCAAGACCTTCAGAACCTTCAGCCCTTTCAGGCCCACTAAACAGCTTGGCACTTACCCACAAAGCTCCCAAGCCAGGAGCCAAGATCTAAGGTGGGAAGCTGAGGACTGGGGAGGGTTTAAAAGGGATCCACTCGACTGGAGACTGAGTCACTTAGGCTGAGGGAAGGTACCTCAGTTTGAGTCCAGATCTATAAGGGCTAGGTGCCTGAACCTCAGTTAAGGTCCCGAGGGATCAGCTCCAGAGACACCTGGTATTTATAGAACCAGTGTGCATACCTTCAGGCCTAAGAGAAGGGTAAGGTATGCTGAGGAAGTAGAACATGGACAATTGGTATATAGATCAAATGGCTCATTAGCAAGGGACCCTAAGCTTTCCTCTTAGGATTTCCCCCTTGCTAGGTGAGACCCCCTTTACTGTACATAGAACAATCTCTAACTTGGGATTTCCCCCTTGCTAGCGCTGCGTGACATTCCATAAGTGCAGCAGGGGTTGCCCTTGCAGGTTCTCCACCTGGTGTAGCAGTAATCCTCAGAGATCAAGCTGAGGGGAAACCGTTATACCAGTCATGACTTATATACCCTAATCCAGCACTTATTATATAATCAGAAGATGCAAGGCATGGAAACATAAACAGAAGACAACACACTGAACAGTGAACAAATCCAAGCTGAACCCTGACAGAGGCCTGTCTTTGTCTTGCAGGTAGTTACTTACTCAGAGTTTGGTATCACTGGGGTAGCTGTCTTTGTCTTACACCCCCATGAAAAATTTTCTCTGACTATTAGTACCTATTACTATTACAATAACAAACATGCCAAGGGGATTCAAGATCCAATGATGACTGTGAGAACTGGGGCTGAGGTATGGAGTCTAAAATTATACTCAGGGTCAGAGAGTTACTATTCTTCCTGATGTTAACAAAATTCAGGCCTCGTATTCCACTTTGAAAAGCTCTAATGAGTACTTATTATAGTCTCATAAATGTCTAACAATAAGAAAATAATGATGAGAGTCGTACTACTAAACGGTTTGAACCAAGCGCTCTGAGTCACCATGCCGAATTGCCACATAAATCAACATACCAGATTTGACTAAGGAACAGGCACGGGGTCCAGGTTGCATGAGAACATCCAGCAAAATCACAATCACGGAGTTGTGCAATCATGGAGTTGTGGAAGGAAGCAGAAGCGAGGGGAGAAACATCCATCGCCTCCTGATGCAAACGCAGTTTACTGACTTTGAATCGGGGGAAATGGCCACGAGCGAGAATCACATGGTATAACTGATAGAAGTGAATTAGGGCAGTGTACATTGAATAAGCATATGGGTAAGAAATTTTCCTTTTTTCCATTGGAAGTGTGCAGATTTTGTCATAGAGCTTCCAAATACTAATGTCATTGTATGGGTCGGCCATCACCGTGATGTATAACGCACGTAGGGTCCGCTCATGATATGGCTGTGGCGTGATCAATGATGTCTCCCTTGGAAATCTATTAGGAAATCAAGCACCGTACTCTCTGATCATTTGTATGGAAATATCAAGACGGTTACCATTTGGCACATTTGACTTCCCGCTTTGCCATCGCGTGATTATCGGACAGGGCAGCAAGATTGTTTTGACTGTTTCCTTATATCGCCGAGGATCTCGCCACAGTATAGAAATGAAGTTCCCACATCCCGCCTTGTATGTAATGTCTCACTGGATTAAACCTTTTCCTTCCTAACACCGTTCCTCCTTCAGTCCGCGCATTCGCATTCTCCATGGCGACTATCACAGGACGATCCATGGGTTTATTCGAGACCAGATACTTCAGCTGTAGGTTCAATAAATTGTATATCCGTCCGTACACTCAGTTCCAAGTGCAGTGGCTGGAGTTACGATTTTATTTTTAGACCACATCTTTACCTCCAGTATGGAGAGAGAATTATTCGGCCGATGCAATCCGACTACATGAAATGGGCCTTTATTATTAATAGACATGTTGTTCCTCCCGCTACGGTAATATGTTTGCACAGTAGGTAGGCTCCTTGTTCGTCGGATATTGAGCTAAATACTCATGGTACCCAGTGCATTTAGAAATTTCTGTCTCTCAACAGAAGTTTTGATGACAATTCCAATGTTGCTCAAGAATACATTGCAGTTGTACGCAAGTACTTCCTTTTCTCAATCTTGCACTCACTCCGATCTGCCGCTATTAGTTGCAAGGGTGCGTTTACCCTGGTTTTCCTTTTTTAGCACGTTAGCGATGTGTATCACTAACTGTGAGCATCTGTTTCTGATCTGATTCTCTGTCTTTATTGATGTATTTTTCCAGCCATAATCATACTGAAGGTCCAGAAACTCTGGGACAAAAGGAAACTATTGTGCTTGCAACCCGTCTTATATTCATTGTCATGCACGCTGGAGTTATCGTCACAATAGGGACTACAGTGTCTCGATTTCTGGGTAAGCGGTGAAACCCTCTTGAATTTATCTATTTCGTCCCTTCTCAGCACCGAACCCATTATTTTTCTCGCTTTCTTTGCATATGTGTGTAGTAGCTTCAATCTCGCAAGCATACGAATTTTACTGGGCAATGAATGTCAGTTCTGTTGTAATACAAAGACTCGGTTGCGATGTATACCCCACTAGGATATGTTTCGATGTTTCCACATTCTTCATTGTGCTGTTACACGTGATCTCCCCAGAAAAAGGTCAGACGTTACTGATAAGGTCTCTCTACCGTGATGATCTTTTTGATTCTTGTACGTCGTCAATACATTTAAATTTCTAGCTTATTATTAACTGATCATTTTTTACTATTCTTGATGTGGGATGTGAGGGTTGCTCGACAGGCCGTTCAATGTGAGTAATTACTGTTTTCTGTTCACGATCGCAGTTATCCATTCTGAGATTCGTCCTATCATCTGAAGCACTTCGATTGGTGAATTGAGCGATTGCAATTAACGATGATGTATGTCTCCTGAATCTGAAACCGATTGGTTTGGGGTCTTTGTGCTTGCAATAATGTTTACTAGCCATCCAAAGTCTCGATCGATGTGAGGTGCACCCTGTCTTCTTGAAAAAATAAATTTGCGCTGATGAATTTTTGCGTGCAAGCCTCAACCTCCCTTTGGTAGTTGTCCTTGTGTCCAGGCACGACTCGGTAATTATCCAGCTGGCAGGGATTGTAACGAAATTTACTATACCCTAATTTTGACTTGCGCTAACGACTATTCAAATATTGGAGATCGTTGCGACGGTCGATATGTAAAACCTTATGGTCAATGTGGTGTATTAATGACTGTACCACGTTGAGATGCTCAAATCTGTATTTGTGACCCATGAGGTCATTTGTATTGAAAGTATGGAATCTAGATACAACTAAACTCAGAATTAGACGCAATCCTGTGAGGTGGTTAACTGCCAGATGAAAGGTCTTTATATACAATCCGTCTCCATCCATCGCCAATACTGTGTCGGAGCCTACCTGAAGGCCATCCGCAGCTCTGTACGGTCTTTATATTTGGTATTGCGACAACCTAGGCTGTTGGTTAATATGTATAGGGAGTGAGGTGTATAAGAATGGTCAGTGAAAATTCTACTGTTTTTAGCCTTGGGGAGGATTGGTTTATTTTCTATTCGAAATGGATTGATGTTTCAGATATGTATCTGTGGTTATGAGCTCACCTGGGCTGTTATTCAATATGATGGTTCGTATATAAGAGGGTCCCTGAGAGATTTACAGTTAATGAATATGGCGCGGTTTTGGGTCTTGGGGTGTATGTTTTAGTTTCGAAATGGGATGTACCTCTCTGCGCACGAAACACTTGTTCTGTCACTTATGCCTTATTCTCCTGGCTTTGCGCTCTTGCAAGTTTTATTGTGTCTTTATCCCATGAAAAAACATTACCTACCATAGTACAGACTACAATTCATCTTCTCGGATTCGACGAAACACGACTGTAAATTGCTGCCATTACCTGGCTGCGTATAAAGAAACACCCAGATGATAACAGACTTCAAGACTCTTCGAAGGTTGGAGTTACGTGAGTATCGTTTGGGATAACCGTGTGCTTGGGTTTCGGATACTACCCTATACTGGAAAGCTGGAGTGGAGTCACCGTAGTTGTCATAGGGCTTGACTATTTTAAACTGGGGACGGCGACCTGCGATTTGAACATCGGTTCATGCCATGCAATCTGACTCTCTGCGATCGTGTTCGACCCTTGATTAAGATATTGCATAGTTTTGTTGAGGTGTCGCTGAAAAAAAAAACGTTTTCTTATTATGTATAGTTTCGATCAGAGTGGTGATTCACCTACTCCTTGTCCCGGGCTACTATTCGGATAGTTGCGCATCTTTCGCGGAGGACTCGGACCACAAGGCGAGGGAGGGGTACGCTGGCGCAGAGTCGAAGGAGACGCGACCGTATAGAGTATCATTAAATTTCTACCTGTCTTTGCGAATCGATAAAATTTGCATCTATAGTGTCGTAGAATGATGTGCCACCTTCCTGCGAAAATTTCATCTCTCTTGTCCAAGTTAAGCAGTATACTCGTTTCAGGTTTCCGACTGCAAATAAATCAAGTGCGTGGTCTCTGGAGGTATCGACCGTTTATACCGTCACGGGATTCCGGGGACTAGGCCGGCGGTATGGCAGTGCACTAGAGATGCAGAATTCCTCTGATATGGATGACGTCCAGATATGTCGTTAGAAAGAATTCGCGGCAGTAGGGAGATAGATTCGATCATGATGAGAACGGGAACTGTTAGAGCCCCTATTCAATCAGACATTAACAATAATATTTCTAAAGAAAAAATCCGTGCGGGACGAGTCGTCGCTAGTGCTTATTGACTCCAAAGAGTGCTTTAAGGGGAAGATGAGGTCACTGGGGAGCTGACAGGAGCGAATTAGAATGTCAGGAGTGAATTTCTCCAGCAGCCGGCGGGTTATAGTATAGGCACGAAAGACAAAGAAAGGCTGCTTACTTTTCCCGTGTGGATATACTAAATATGCGCAGGAGGTGGCAAGACATGGCTCCGCCCCGCCAGGCCCAGGTACCATAATTTCCTTTGAATACATATACATCGGGCGACTAGGCATCACCCGACTAGGCATCACCCGCCGCGTCCCCGGATC
Source organism: Gomphus bonarii (assembly GCA_003316585.1). Taxonomy (NCBI): domain Eukaryota; kingdom Fungi; phylum Basidiomycota; class Agaricomycetes; order Gomphales; family Gomphaceae; genus Gomphus; species Gomphus bonarii. The sequence continues at coordinate 3,188 of QFEC01016688.1, read as the reverse complement.
TCTGTTCGCCGTTGCAGTGAGCGTTGTGGCTGTGACGTGACGGTAAGTTGAAAGGCGTTTATTGTCCCTTATCGCGTTTTATCTGCTGTTGGTTATCGCGTTCTATCTACTATCCGTTATCGCGTTTTATCTGCTGTCGGTTATCGTCTTTTATCTGCTGTCGGTTATCATCTTTTATTTGCTGTTGGTTATCCCGGTTCATCTACTGTCGGTTATCGCAGGACGCTTTCCTTTTCTTTGTCGTGGTGACGTGGATTTTTTTTTTTAGTTGCGGTTGCGCTTTTTTAGAACTTTGAGGTGTGTTGTGCTATTGTTTGGTTTTTTCGTGTTTTGTGGTAACGCCACACGTGCTACACGCAGACGGCAGCAGACTCTCATACGTGACTCGCTTATCGTGTTTACTGTATCGTTCTTTGTTGCTAGGCATGCGAGAGGTTATCTTTTATCGGCGAGGTTGTGGTACTAAATGTTGCTTTTAAAGTTTGACGCTGAACATTGCGTTGCGTTGCATTATTAGCAACTCCTGCCTGGTCTACGGATAACTGTTAGTCAACGCCGCTCGTGCAGGCCTCACGCGCGTATGAATACTGATTCTACCCCAATGCAGATACTCTGACGTGCAAGACCTCGAAGCACCGCTCACCATTAACAAATAAAAGTATACGGTTAACGAAAACGCGATGCCGCGACGCTGCACTGTGTGTCGCTCCCGTCGGTGGCACAAGGAAGGGAGTGGGATGGTCGTGTGTGAGGAAGGGCATGTATTGCAGGTGAGTGGGGTTGGTGTGAATTTGAAATGTGTGGGGTGGGTTATAGTTTATGGGGTAAGAGTTTACGATGGAGCCCTTTCTGTGGCTGCTCCATTTCACGCATCTTTTTTTTTGGTTCTCTGCTGTTGAGGTCACGCTTTTTGCATTTGCTTATTTGTGAAACAATGTTCTTTTGGGGCTTTACTTGATTCCTCATTTATATCTTCTTAAAAAATACCATCTTTAAATATCACTCACCCCTTACAATCACATAGTCTTACGTCCCAGAATCAACCCAACGTACCGAGCTTGGCCCACATGCCATGCGCAAGCGGACGCTCAAGACGGATCGCGGGAGGGCTGGAAATGGCGATGGTGGTGTGGGAAGAGGGAATGAAAAGGGTGGGTCGGCTTGTCTTAATTCGCCACGTATGTGTGCTGAGCTGTTTATCTAATTTGATTTAGTCTACCACGGCCCTCGCGCGCGTTTCCTGTACTTTGAGTGTCTGCAGCTGTTGCTCAGAAAACAAATTGCCGTACTGAGGAGGGAGTGGAGTCTTCCAGAGGAGTTTGAGGTGAGCATGTAAACATCCTCATATCCCTCAACTAGGAACACGCGTCTCCTCCATGCTTCCGCGTGTGGCTGACATACGTTCCGCACGTGCAGGTGGTATGCCGTGACATCTGGGCGCTGCATCTGAGCCTGCTGCCGCGGCCGCCGGTATCAGAGAACGAAGCGTACGTGGATGAGGGGAAAGAAAAGGCAGAAGAGGATGATGAGAATGGCAGTATGTCCGAGTCCGAGTCCGGGTCCGAGTCTAGCTCGGGCTCTTCATCCTCGGAGGACAGCCTGCTTGCAGACCTGCTGCGAGAGGCGTCCGAGACATCGGAAAGTGAGTCCAACGATGATGCGGCTGGGCGTGGGAGAGGGTACGGTTGCGAGGCACGGTTGCATAGGCGGAACCTGTATGAGAAGCCAGTAGGGAATGTGGCGGTGCTGATGGTGGCGTGCTGGACCATGCGGGTGCCTGTGATGTACGCGGACATGATTAGGTGAGGTAGTTGCCGAGGGAAGGGAAGATGCTGATGATGGTGTGCAGACTGATCGAAGGTCACAAGTTGCCGTACATGGAAGGGGTGCGAGCGTTGCCGCAGGAGATGCGGGAGCACTTGGGGAAAGGAACCGCGAGCATGTTGTCCCCTCGGGTGCGTGGCGCGCGATGCGGGTGGCTGCTGGTGCTGACGTGGCCTGCAGTTTCCGCCGGGGGTAATGGGCCTCCACCGTGTGACGGCACGGCTGGCGCGGCTGCTCGGGAGCAAGTATGGGATCGACGTGGGAGAGGCGAACGGGGCGCCGCTGCTGTGGCGCGCGGTGCGTGCGATGGGGGGAATGTGTGAGTATCGTGGCACGATGCGCGACGTGTGATGTGCCTGACGCGTGTGACAGCGACGCTGTATGCGCTGGCGAAACGCACTGCGCACACGGTGGGTGTCCCGCTCACCCTGGACGGCGGGCCTCGCGACGGGGGTGCGCGGCGGCAGCGGGATGGCGTGCCGGCGGAGGTTGCGTTGATGGGTGCGCTGGTCGTCACGCTAAAGCTCGTTTATGGGCTGGACGGCATGGAACGGTGCGTGGAAAAACGTGCGTCATGCGTGGGTGTGGCGTTGATGACGCATTAGACACGTGGCGGGCAACGACCCCGGGTGCGCGATGCCGCGGGTGGACGAGTACCTGTCCCGGCTCGAGGACGGTCACGTGTGAGTGGGATGAGCGAGATTGTTTCGCCGGGCTGACACAGCGCAGCAGGGGCACGGTCGAGGAGGTGGAGGTGGGGGCACTTGCCGGGGATGTGGGCGAGGACACACTGTTGGATATGTACTTTCCGCTAGAGAAGCTCGTCATGCCGGGGAACGGCCCCGCCCGGTGCGGTGGGCCTGCCCCTGTTGCGCGTCCCCCACAGGGGCCCACACTTCCGGCGTCTGTACACGGGATCTACTGCTCCTCAGACAGGCTGGGCACTCTCCCTGCCCACTACGCTGCCGTGCTTGCCGCTGCGTCTGCGTTTCTCCACCTCCCCTCCCCGACGCTCCTCGCTGCCGTCGTCGAGGCCTTCGAGCGCCGCCTCGTGCGCCTTGCAGAGCAGCTCCGAAAATCTAATAATAGCTAGCCATAGATTTGTTTGCGCAGTCACACACATACAACTACTCACGCGCTCGCACGCACTTTCATGCTTCTCCTCTGAGCAGAACCCTCTCGCCAAAATGAAGCGTCTCGTTGTCGCGTTCCAGCCGCGCCGTGACAAGGGCGACAAGGGCGGCCCCGCCGCCCTCGATGCCAGCAAACTCGTCATTCCGCCTCCCCCCACGAACGTCTACTCGTCGTCGTCATCTGACGGCTCCGCCGTGCAGACCCCCGATCCGGACGATGACAACCCCGCC
>QFEC01016671.1:0-13381 GCA_003316585.1 Gomphus bonarii | reverse complement strand
TTAGTGACTGTGACATGAGTAATTCATGTCACAGTCAGTGAAACAAGGATGGGTAAAGACTAACTAAAGAATCAATGGAGGAACAAAGGTAGGAATCAGAGGATATATAAAGGGAAAAGAATAGACCTTGGTGCACAGGAGGCTGTCCCCTGACATGAGCGGTGTTCGTTTCGGCTCGGGGATTGGGATGGGTTGTCCCCTGACAACAGCTTTGCCTCCTCCACCACCTTCTCATGTTAACGTACCACCAGCTGCAGCTCCAAACACCTTGCTAGTATTTGTCTTGACAGATGCAATTCAAGAACTGAGTGAGGTTGTGAAAACACTTCATGATGAGTTTGCTAAGGTTAGGAAGGGAGCTGAAGAGTTGAGAGGTAAATTAGTGGAGGCCAGAGAAGGGCTGGAGGAGTTGAGGGAAAATAGCTGGTATCATAGGAGGTGGGTGAAGTTGAAATTGGAGAAGGAGAGGAAGAAAAAATTGGAAAGGTTGATGAGTACCACCAGGGGTGATGTCAGGAGGAGGGTACATAGTATGGGCAAGAGTATCAAAAAATGCCTGGGGCACAAGTTCTAAATAATAGATTCTTTTTTCTTCAATATTTTTTGAGTAAGTGAATATTAAGACATAAGTGGGGAGGGACTTAGAGAGAGGATAATGGTCCAGGCTTAGTTGGGTAGGACTTGTGGAAGTCTTGAATGAGCTCAGATGCATTGTCAACCTTGGTTGCAAGGATCCACAAGGTTTCTTCATCTGTGCCTTTGTACCTGCTCACCATACCAAGTATAGTAACTTGCATGCCTTGCATCTGTTGTTGATTTTGGAATCCAGAACTTCAGTGACTTCAAATTCTGGTTCACTGTCGATGATGACAGGAGGTGGGGGTGGTTGAGTACAGTTGGGAATAGTGTTGGGTGAGGTTGGTTCTAACATTGAAAATATGAAAGATGGGATGTACTGCTTTCATATAATCTGGGAGTTTCAGAGTGACTGAGTGAGTACCAGGACATGCAATGATTTCAAAAGGTCCCAAAAACTTCTTGGCAAGCTTCTTGCTAGGACATGTCATTCCAAAAATTGTGCTTTGACAAATGCAAGGTTTCCAACCTTGAAGTCTGGTGCTGGAAGTCATTTGGTATTGGCTGAGGTTTGATATGCCTGTTGGGCAGTGAGGATCGCTTGGCAAAGTTCCTGATGAAGTTCATCCAGGTCTATAATGAAGTCTTGAGCTCTCCAAGAAGCAAGGTCATGTTTGTGATGAATAGCAAGGTTTGGGTGGTAACCTTTATTGGAGAAGAAAGGCAATATTCCAGTTGTAGTACTGGGAGCATTGTTGTAGGCAAACTCAGCAAGGGGAAGGAGCAAGGCCCAGTTGTCCTGTTGATAGTTGCAGTAGACATGTAGGCACTGTTCTCATGTTTGATTAGTACGTTCAGTCTGACCATCACCTTCAGGGTGATAACCCAAGGTGTAGTGCAACCTCATGTCCAGGGCTTTCTTTTCCTAGAGAACACCAGAAGTGTGATACAAATTCTGAACCTCAGTCAGAGGTTACATGGGATGGGATGCCATGCTTTGAGAATACGTGAAGTACAAAGAGTTTGGTGAGCTTGGGTGAAGTTATTGTGTCAGTGGTGGGAATGAAAATTCCTTGTTTGGAGAAACGGTTGACAATGACTAGAATGGCTGTAAATCCTGAAGATGCTGGGAGTTGTCTGATGAAATCCATGGATATGGAATTCCAGGGCTTCTCTGGAACAGGGAGCTGTTTGAGCAGGCCATAGGGTTTGTGCTGTTGTGGCTTGCTGTGCATACAGGTGGTGCATGATTTACAGTAATCCTTGATGTAGAATTTGATGCCAGGCCAGTTGAAGTCTTGTCTGACCAGTTCCAAGGTTTTGTTGATCCCAAAATGTCCTGACAGGGTATGATCATGTTTGAACTGTAAGACTTGTAATAACAAGTCTTGAACCTCAGGAACATAGATTCATCCATTGAAGAGTAGTAAACCATCTTGTTTGTTCTGCCACTTGGATCTGAGGTGTTTTTGAGTGAGAGGATCAGAAGTGAGGTTTTGTCAAATGTCAGTTAATATTTGTTCGGTGTCCATGAGCAAGGTTGCTCATAAGATGGGTTTGGTGAGGTTTGTTGCCTGGAGGGATGATGCCAACTGATTCTGGGAAAAGACTGGTTTGAGGTTCTGGGGATTGACAGTGGCATAGTCGCTTGCCCCCTCCTTTAGGTAGATGTCCCAACATCTAGTGAGAGAGTTGGCCTTTCTTCCAAGGGATCCAGGCCTAAAACATATGATGAGGTTGAACTGGGAGAGGTATTCTGACCACCTAGCCTGTCATCTGGTTAATAGTTTAGTAGTACAAAAGTACTCCAGATTTTTATGATCAGTGATGACATTGACTGGGTCTGCTGAACCTTCCATGTAGTATTGCCAATGATAGAATGCCTCAAAAATTGCCAAAAGTTCCTTGTCGTGAACATCGTGATTAAGTTCAGGTGAAGTAAAAGTTTGGGAGTGAAAGGCTACAGGGTGGAGTTCACCATCTGAGGTGTGTTGAGAGAGAATTGCAGCTAGAGCATAGTCCGATGCATCTGTTTCAACAATCAAGGGGTAGCTGGGTGTCCAATGAGTTAAAATTGGTTCACTTGTAAATGCCTGCTTCAACTTGTTGAAAGATTCTCTGCAATCCTCAGTGAAGTTCCATGGGAGACCTTTCTGGGTGAGTCAGGTGAGAGAAATCATGATGGCAGAATAGTTGTGAATAAAACACCTGTAAAAGTTTGCAAAACCAAGGACTGGACTGGATCTCTTTGACCTTCTGAGGTTCTGGCCAATCTAGGATGCACTTAACCTTGTCTTCAGCCATGGTGAGACCCTCAGGTGAGAGTATGTAGCTGAGGTATTCAACTGAGGTTTGGTGAAATGAGCATTTATCTTCTTAGGTGTAAAGGTTGTGCTTCCAAAGGTGTTGTAAGGCCTCACGGACATGTCGTGTCCAATGTGCAAGGTTTCATTGTCAGAGTAAATGAGGATGTCATCCAGGTAAACAATCATGCAGACATCCAGAAGGTCACCAAAGATGTCATTCATAAACTGTTGAAAGGCTGCAGGGGTGTTGGATAGGCCAAAAGGCATGGCGATCCACTCAAAGGATCCATAGTGAGTCCTGAATGATGTCTTCTATTCGTCCCCTTCTGCAATATGAACAAGGTGATAGGCATGTCTGAGGTCAATTTTGGTATAGATGTGAGGTTTCTTAGGAGCATCTAAAAGGTCAGTTATTAGTGGGAGTGGGTACTGGTCCTTTTTGGTGATTATGTTAAGACCTCAGAAGTCTACACAGAGTTGCAAGGAATGGTCCTTCTTCCACACAAACAACACTGGGGCCCCATGCGAGGACTGCAATGGGCAGATGAATCCTTTCTTGAGGTGTTCATCAAGAAATTCTTGGAGTGACTGGAGCTCAGAGACTGACAGAGAGTAGATAGGGCCAAGTGGAGGTGAGGTCCCATCTTTGAGATTGATCTTGAGGTCGTAAGATCTGTGAGGTGCTAGTATATCAGCACTAGCTTTACTGAAAACATCAGAAAAGTCATGGTAATGTTTGGGGACATGTTGTTTAATGCTGTCCAGTATTTCAGAGGTTTTGACTGTAGTTGAACCTCGGGTGAGGGCTTCAAGGTCAGTGAAGTTGAGTTGAAATGCCTGATATCCTTCTAGGTTTCAAGCTCACATAAAAGTGGCAGCATTCACTAGAGCTATCCGAGGTGTTGTCAATTTTGGGGGGTTTGGTGAGGTTTGGGTAGGAAGTGAGGTGCTACGATCTGTGGTAGCCAGAGGGGTTGGCATGGGGACTGTTTTCAAAGTCTTGAAGGTAATACTGCCTAATACCCAGTCAATCGTTGGATTGTAGCAGGTGAGCCAGCTGTAGCCAAGTACCACGGAGCAGCTGCCATCCAATGAAGTTACATAGAAGGCAACTGTCTGAAGTTTTCCAGTTGGAAAACAGATTGGAATAGTTGTAGTCTGAGTGATGGTTGTATTAGTAGAGCCATCAAATAGTTTTAATGAGATGGAGAGTACAGAAGCTGTAGGTAGGGAATATTTCTGCACTACTTGTGATTCAATAAAACAATCAGAGGCATTACAATCAAAAAGTGTGACTAAACAGGCTTTAGGCATATGGATACATGTCAAATTTAACATTAAAGAATTCTTTGAAAGAGTGGAAGAAATGGCATTTAAAGTGAGCATGCAAGCAAGGTTACCGCAATCCTCAGGCCACATGGTTCTGAGGTTGCTGATTATTTTTTTGATTCTGTGGCCATGGAATCTTTGGCCTTGGAGTCAGAGCTTGCCTTGGCAGCACAAGCTTTAGGGTTTGGAGAGTTGGTTGTCTTGGACTTTGTGCACTCCTTAAACATGTGGCCTTTCAATCCACACAGGAGACAAAGCCCCTGATCATTGCATTGCTGACACTCCTCAGGCAGAAGTTTACTGTCTTTCCCAAGCTTTGATGAAAGGTCAGGTGTCTTGACATTGTTTGAAGACTTCTGGTTGCCGCTGTTGTTGTTGTTGTTGGTCCCCTTGCAGCTCTTTTGGTTGTTGTTAGAGCTGTTGGAGGACTGGTTGGACTGGTTGGAGGGATTAGACTGGTTGGAAGATGTATTGGAACCTTGGGTGGGGTTCATGAGGTTTTCATACTCCTTGCATTCCCAATATCTGCTATCAATTTCCAACATGAAGTTATGAAGTTTGGAAAGGGACTTGAAGCAGGGGAAATTAAGGAGACTGTCCTTGATATGTTAAGGCAATCCCTTGTAAGCTGCTTGGGCAAGCGCTGCATTGTTCCACTGGGTATGAGTAGAAGCTGGTGAAGTCAATGAAGTAGCAGGTGGCTCAATGATGATCCTTCATGACTATTTTTTCAAGCTCTATCTCTGCTTGTGCAGCATTGTTGAAGGGCCCGAAATTCATTTCAAGCTTGGCATGAAATTTGTCCCAATTAGAGAGCCAAGTAGGCTTGGGATGGATCTCACTGAGAATGGCAGGTTCAAAGTACTGTAGAGTGGGGCCAGAGAGGTACAATATGGCATACTGAATCTTTGATGTGCCTGTCTTAAATTCAGGTGGGTGATCTCAGAAGTTCAGCATACATTGAAGGAAGAATGTATGGAGCTTAGCTTGAGCCATGCCATCATAAACCTTGGATTCGCAGATTTTGGCTCAGGAGCCAGCTTCCACAGTAGGTGGTTGGGCAAGACATTTAGAAACCTTCTTGATGAGCTTTTCCAAGTTGATATTTTTATTGATACTGGGAGCATCATGCAAGGGGTTGTTGTCATTGTCCAGGTCATCATCAGGAGTGCTGTTATTGGGAGGCCCACCAGGTGGAGGGGTTCTGGGTCCCTGGTCTTTGCCATGACCAAGGTCTTCAGCCTCAACTGTATTGAGGAAGTGTATGTCCTCAGGTTGTTCAGAGATTCATTGTAAATCTGATATGAATTGTAGATTAGATGGGGTTGAGGGTGCCATCACTTGTCTAACGGCACAAGTACTGGAATGGATGGTCATGATGGACATGTTAATATGAGATCAGGAGTGTGAGTCAGAAAATACTGTTAAGAATGGGCTGAGGTTCTTGTGTATACTTGAGCAAGGTTGTAACTTCAGGCAAGGTTTGGAGTAGGGCTTGGCTTCAGCTTATGTGCTGTGCCATCCAGATCTCATAGATTCCCTAATTTCTGAGGGTGAAGTCTAACAGAACACTCAGGGTAATCTTAGTCAATTTTCTGACTACAGAACTACTAATTTACATACACATTATATATGAGATTAGTATTTCAAATTAGTCAGAATGATTTCAAATCAGAGAACAAGGGGATTTCCAGAACAGGAATTAAAACAAGGTGAGGCAAAATGGCGATAAGGTTTGGGTGAGGTGTGTTACAAATATTGTTGCATAAGGCAATGGAAATTACTAGAATAGGAAAGTATATCATAAGCAGAATTGTGAAGCAAATAAACGAAGTGAGGTCTAGAACTAGGATGAGTAAACAAAGGGACTGAGTGGGGTTTCTAGAAAAGGAAAGAAAACACTTAATCATAGATGACTAAGCAGATGGAGATCTTGCAGAGCAAGATCCTAACAGGTGCCCAAACATTCATGTAACTTTGTAGGGCCAGCACAAGCCTGGCCAGCCACTATGAAATATATTCACCTTTTTGGCTTTAGGTCTATTGGTATGTATATTATTATGTTTAATTGTCTTTTTCTTCCCCCAATCCCTGTATACAATATCTTCCATGTATGATGTCATGTATACATCATCCCCTCTGTTTTGGAACCCAAGAAGCTGTGACAAAACTTTGGTGTGAGCAAAGCAAGTTCTCTGACTAGATGTAGTAAGACAATAAAAAGCACCTGCACAGGCTATTTTGATGGAGAACCTCAATTAAGAAATTATACTCCAGAGAATCAAGTAACCAGCTATTGCAAGAGTATCATAATTGTTGAAAATAGGCTCCATATTCCCCTTACTATTCCACCATACTTAGATTGTTGTATTCCATTTCTTTTTCATTCTATTCCACTTTATCTGTTTATCCTCCTGCCCACCACTCATATCTCACATATACCCACCCACCACTTTTCCTACCATTGTTGCAGTACCATCGAGTCCAAGTCAAACCCATCCACCTGCAACATGTATCACATCACGTGACTCAGTCACCTATCACATCATCGTCACCCGTCACATCATCGTCACCATCACACACGTGCGTCAGTCATGCATCAGTCACACACATGCGCAAACCATTGCATGCACAGCTCCTCATTGCCATCACACACCAGGGAACTTCCATACTATACACACACATCCCCCCTCACTCGCATCCCGAGCCAACACGCATATAGGCACGCATACACAAGGACCGAGACGACAATGACATGTCACGCACGTCACCACGGACATCGCACGCATCTCTAGAAGGGGTGTGCGCAAGCATATGCAGCATAGTTAGACACTACTTTTAGTATATAACAAAATGTATTAGAATAAAATAAAAAAGCTTTTAGTAACCTTCAAATTATATTCCCAGAATCAGAACAAGTAAAAAGAACCTCTCTCTCCTCTCATCTATCTGTTTGCCCTAAAGTTTAGCAACTGAGTAGTCTAATCTTATTATTCACAATAATAGTGATTAGTATGACCTCAATAGCTGTGCAAAATGATTTTACTGATACTGATGTGGGTCTTTGTCCAAAGATAATATTCAAAGGGGGTTTTGTCAGGTACTTGATAACTACTCATAGAAATAATAGTTTAAGGATTTAGACTATTAGTTCTACTCTAGTTTTTAGATTTATATTACACTTTATCTAATGTTTTTCTGGTTTAGTTCTTATTATAATTCTTATGTATTTAGATTTAATACTAGCTTTCCACTTCAATAGTAAGATGTGAGAGTGACACTATTAACAAGGTCACAACAATAAGATACTCCAATATTTATTTGAATAGCAATATGAAGGAATACAATCCACATGACACACAAGTACAGCTTGTTCCGCTCCATATCACTTAGTGCACAATTGTTTACTGTTACAATAAACTATGCAGTGCAGGACAAGTTTTGTTGGTCATGATAAAGTAATAACATGCAATAAATACCACGTCACACCCGACAGAGCCAATAAAACAAAAGACCAAGCACCAAAACAGTCACTTTCTTAAGCCTGGAAATGGCATATGCTCTTTCCATTAATAGCCCTTGTAGAATAGATAGATAATTGTTGAGTGGGAAATTAGAGCTGTTGTCACCTTGTATTCCCGTAATGGCTAGAATACTTATACCATCACCAAATTGAATGATGTCACTACAAACACTGATTCGACATTAGATTATGTGTTAAACATCATGAGACTCTTACTAGACCCGTATGTGTAAACTCATTTCAATCTATGCTGTAAAACTACTCACCTTGATAGTTGAGCTTGGGAGACCGATGGATACCAGTGCCATCATGAAGAAGAAAATCACTGAATAGCGAGCCAATAGGTAGAAGATTGATCCTAATCTAATTTTTTTCTTCCAGATATATTTTCTTTCATAAGGCAGCGCAAGGAGTGTATAATATGCAACAAGTGCTATTTGAAACAGTAATACCACAACAAGGGACACTTAAGATTACTCGTGGACTTACCAAAGGCAGCAACATCAGCATAGGCCAACACCAAACTGTTCGGACCAGAAGTTTCCATGAAACAGACCAGTTCAGGGTACTCACAAGTCGGTTTGCTGTTGGATGAACACTTGATTACTCTCCTGAGAATACATTCTGCAAATTGATGTCGAGAAGGACTGGAATGTTCGTTGGAATGAAGGGGTCGATGGATAGAGGCAGAATGTGCAAGCCTTATAAGATTCAAGGCTGGATGAAGGGGTTGGATATTATTGCAACCAAACTAAGATAATATCTCTGGAACGGTACACTGGATGACATGTTGAGTCAGTATTGCAATAGAGGTCATGTATAGCTGGTACTTGAAATGACATTACACCAAACAACAAATCTTCTGCATCGTTTCTGAGCTCGGACCTCCAAAATACCAACTTGATACTTCCTTCTGGAACACACTGTTAGAGGAAATCAAGATAGATCTCGCTTAACGTGTATTAACTCCATCCTCAACCCCGAAAAGAAGAGCCACATCATACGATCCCAGAAGCTTCTGCCTTCTGTATCACCAACAAACCGGTGACGCACAATTTGTAGTCGTGGCCATATACCGGTGCCCACCAGCCATGGAAACTGACCTGGTAGTTCTTGATAGATGTCTGACCGAGTAAGCCGAAACAACAGTTTCATCGATCGACGAGCACAATACCATGTTGATGTTGGATCGCAAAATATTCTAGCAATAAAGCTCCGAACTCTTTCGAGAACTTATCCTGAGAGGGCATTGATTGTTAAGAAACTTACATTATGATAGTGGACCAGTTTCTTGGAGCCGGACCAAACGATTGCTCTGCACAGTTTGACTTAGACAGTTGATAGCGGACATGTGAAAATTTATGTGTATGTCTTCGGCCTGTCTTGGTCAGCATCAGGATAATAGATTCATGTATGTGAAAGACATACAAGGGAAATGTCCCCCCTTGGGATCAACAAACTGCCAATGTCATGACCTACATATTGATGGCTGAATCTTCTGTTCATGAAGTTAGATTTAGAACCTGATGGTAGCAACCCCCAAGCGCTCCTCTGCGCAGATTGGTTTGCAGAATTGTTCAGGTATAAGAACAGCTGAAAAGAGCGATGAACTCACCACGAAGAACGCAATCTGTTCTACTTGATCAATCACAGTATTGCGATCATTAGTACAGTACCTGCGGAGCCGTTCTGAATTTAAACTTTCTAACTGCGTGCTTGACTCGGAATGTAAAATTTCTTGAGTCATTGGCTCAGTACGAGAAACGGTGTTGAGGGACATTATCCAATGGCTGTATCCGATCCTAAAGACTTGGATCATGCAGCAGATATCAGAGCAGGGACGAGAATGCACGAATAATTGAATTGGTTTACACATCAATCACAACTTGGGATAGACATTCTGTCAGCCAACCTTCGTGTAGGCTCAACCAACAAGAAGAACCACCTGAAAGAAGATTATTCCAACTGGATCCATTTTGTACTCTGTAAGGATGTTGAATCATTGTGAAAGGGAATGGTTCTAGAGTTGATAGATGAAGGACTGCGAAAATGCAAGAAAAGAAAGAGGTTAGAGGACATGCCATAAAGTTCGTAGAAATCATGTTCTCTCCGCTGACCGAAATAAGAAGACTCGCATGGCTCCAAGCACAAAGTTGCGTCAACTGTTCAAAAACCGACGAGTATGTCGCAACGTTTCAAGTAGACAACCTCTTAATACATATGTATCATGCAGCAAATATTCTGAGGCAACGACCAGAACGGTATGTTCAGGTTGGATTTGCGAATTGGCTCATGGAGCGCGTATATTTGCAAAAGAATTTCCACGAGAAAAACTTCGAGTGCTATAATATCAACCATTAAAAGGAAAATCTGGGAAGAGAATCTCCCAAACTGATCGACTTGAGTAATCGTGTGTTAAATGTTTGTTGGAGAGGATAGAATCCGGAATTGATAGATCAAGTAAGAACTAGCCACATGCTCCAACAGTACCAGAAGGATTTTTTTAATTTCTGGGGTTGACAGGAAGGACAAGGAATGGCCTGATAAGTTGGGAGAACCTACGTAGGTAGCTCAAATTCTGTGAGGCGTGATCAACGTGGTGTTTGTAAACAGAAGGTGATGGGATAATGTTGTTATCAGATGAACCGCAGAAGACCTCCTTACGGCTTGGAAGCCGGGACAGTGACGGCTTGACGGCTTGGAAGCCGGGACATTGACGGCTTGACGGCTTGGAAGCCGAAACACTGTGGCTTGTGTTACTGGTGTTTTTTCGCCACAATTATCCCATCCATAACCATAATGGCCGGTCATACCTGTTGGAGTGTACAGGATTAGCTCAGTCAATGTGGGTAAACGACTGAGGGACGAAAATATTCTATGGCCACTCTTATACGGATGCGGACTGTGGTCGAAGTTATGGAAGGGGTAAATATTTAGCATGAACAAAAGGATAGTGAATGTGGACACGTCCCACTTTCAACAATATCCTCAGTAAAGAAGAGGGAGAGAACACTCAGGGAGTTACCATCCACCAAAGGCTATCAACGAGTTTATAAAAATTCACGGCTCAGGTCGAGCCTAGCTAAACCCGAGCCAAAGCTGTCATGAGCCAGGCCGAAGACTTTCAGGCCAACACTATCCGAGACATCACATGATTGTTTGCGTCTGCCAGCTCAAACCTTGTACACAGGATTCAGAGTCTGCCAGAGATTGCCAGCCACTTCTTGTCTTTCTTGCCCTCTCCCACATCTTCCGCTCTCTATATCTGGACACCATTTGGTTACTCTGCTCATTGTTGCTACTGCTTTACACTTGTATACCCTCAAGTACTCTGGATCAGGATGGAACAACTTCATTGCACAACACATTCTCTCATCCGTCTCGCCTTGTAGAGGGTATATTTGCAAGCTGACTTGTACATTATTTCAGGAAGGTGACCGTGAACTGTTTAATGCTCATGCAGTCTAATCGTTTTTCTCTTTGAGAAGTTTACCCAAACCTTTAGATTGATGTAATGGGTTCTTTTGGTGAGTTTGAACGCTCTGTGTTCCACCGCAGATCTCCTGGCGTTCTCGAAATCGGTGATCTCGACTTGCTTCAGACCAAAGGGTGCCATTCATTCGCTGTAGAACACGATGTTGGTCCAGATAAACACAGGAGCAATAAACCTTCCAAGATCTATTCCGTAGTCTGCCACGCTCTGTCTCATCGTAGGTTGCTGGCAACCTCAACATTGGCGACCTATTATAAGACCAAATAATCCCTCCATCAAGTCATCCTACACCTCAGTGTTGTCAAGCTAATCTGCGTAATCATAGACTTGATCACTCTATGTTCTTTCAGGTAGTAGTCTGGAGGTACTTTGGTTTTCGGTGATTTGTTGGCACTTGGCATCGGCGACCGACATGGATGACCTCCCTCTTCTCGATTCAAGACCAAACGGCACGACCAATTTGCTGCAGAACACTGTGTTGGTCCAGATATCCACAGGAGAAACAAGCCCTGTTCAATAGTATGCCATACTCTGTCTCATCGTGGGCTGTTGGTGTCCTCAATATTGATGACACATCAAGACCATACGATCTCGCCAATGAGCTATCTTAGGCTTCAGTGTTGTCCAGCTAGTCTGTGCAGTCATAGACTTGATCACCCTTCTGTCATGCAGTATTCTGGTGGTGCTTTGGTTTGCAATGTTGTAAATAAAGATTCATCACACATAGAAATACCAGAAAATAGATAGAAAACACAAAGAAGTAAAATAGTTATAGAACACAGGCTCACAGACCAGATATATGCATCTCAGAACAAACTAGAATAGGACTCCAAAGATACATACAAAAAAGCGAACATTTCAGATCATTTTCCATAGCTACAGGCATTTTTAGATAGTACGCGGCTACAGGGTTTTGCCCCCAGGGTAAGAGGCGCCCAGGCGGCTAGGGAGCAGAAAACATGGGGAGAAAATATCAGGCCGACCCTGAAACATGGAGAGAGAGGAATCAAAGAAAATGGTAGAAAGAAGGTCGGAAATGGAATGGATGGAGTCCAGATGACTCAGGAGTAAGAGAAGAAGAGAAATCACGCATATATGCACCTACCGGTGCCGTATTCATTGTCAAGGATCTCACACATGATTGGTACTCAAGACAAAGAAGAAGAAGGTCAAAACATAAATAGAAAGGAGGGGGATATATCATTTTCAAGGGTTATAGGCAGAACGCCTCAGAAGGGCGGAAGAGGAGCAGAAGGCGCAGGAGGAGGCAGAGCACCTCAAAAAAGTGGAGGAGGAGTGGAGGGTGGCAGAGGAGGCGGAACGCCTCAAAAAAGCGGAGGTGGAGGTGGAGTGGGTGCACCTTGAAGAGCGCAAGGTGGAGGAAATGGCAGCCCATGAGGCTGCACGCCTTGTGGAGGCCGACGGTCCTTCAGGGGACCAAGCGAGCACGGAGGTGGTCTCCCCGGAAGAGCTCCAGGTGAAGGAACTCCGTGAAGCCAAAGAGGTGGAGCGGAAGCAGCGTCAGGAGTTATTCCTGGTGGAAGAAGAAAAGAAGCAGTGTCGTCAGGAGAAGGCGATGCTGCGGAACTCCCACAACACCTGGCTCAGTGAGCAGGCAAGAGACGCAAGGGAGGTGGGTCAGCAGGTGGGTCTTGGTCCTTTCGAGGCCACCCGTCTGTCGTACCTAATTCACAACCCTGACACATACCAGGTGGGTGGACCAGAGGTTCACGTGAAATACAGGGAGTGTCGGAGACATGGGGCGGATTGCGAGTGGCCATCCACAGGGAGGGGCACATCATGCTCCCTCTGCGTGGAATGCAAGATCAAGTGCATTCCAGTGATGGAGGTGATTGCGGATCTGGAGGGTTCACAAGCAACAGGAGATGGGGAGGAGGGCCCCAGAGCAAGTGGCTCTGGTGTGGCACACGGGAAGCGGAAGACAAGGGTGGAGTCGGAGGAGCCGGAGGTATTGCGGCCCAAGAAGTGGAAGGTGGAGGTGTCGCTCTGTCCTGGAGTGGACTCATGGATGGAGGATATGGGGCCGTTCATACAGTCAATGGCGGTGGGGGTCACCAAGATTGCTGCAGAATTCCAATGGTTCAATGACTGTGAGGATGAGAAGATGCGGTGGATGTATGGTGATGGAGCAGA
>QFEC01016570.1:0-13272 GCA_003316585.1 Gomphus bonarii | reverse complement strand
GATAGACTGAAGTGTTATATATTTAACAC
Source organism: Gomphus bonarii (assembly GCA_003316585.1). Taxonomy (NCBI): domain Eukaryota; kingdom Fungi; phylum Basidiomycota; class Agaricomycetes; order Gomphales; family Gomphaceae; genus Gomphus; species Gomphus bonarii. The sequence continues at coordinate 13,243 of QFEC01016570.1, read as the reverse complement.
CAAGGTCTTGTCCAGGTTCCAAAACAGTTTGAGAGGAACAGAAGGAAGCTCACAGGGTCAAGTAACAGATCTGGATGTGCCAAACTGGCCCATTCCTGAAACTGCCTGAGAAAAAGGATGATACTGGACCAGAGGGATCCTGGAATGAGTTGGAGGAAGGAGACAGGTTGATGTATGTGATGCTGCTGCCCAAACCTGAATACATCCAAGCCATGCAGATGACCTTGCAGAAGCTTGCAGAAGCATGCTACAAGAATGCCTGAGCCAAGACCAAGATTCTAGACTACCTCCAAGAATTCAAAAGTGTGTTCATGAAGGAGCCCTTCAATGAACTCCCTGAGCGAAGGATTTGGGATCATGCCATTGAGCTAGAACCAGGCTCAAACCCCATCAGCTGCAAGGTGTACCCCATGTCCCCTCTGGAGCAAGCCAAACTGAATGTTTTTATCCAAGAAAACCTGGACACAGGACATATTCAACCATCAAAATCCCCAATAGCCTCTTTGGTGTTCTTCATCAAAAAGAAGGACAGCTTGCTCCAGCTCATGCAGGACTACTGACACTTGAATGCCATGACCATAAAGAACTGGTATCCACTCCCTCTTATACCTGAGCTGATAACAGCTCAAGGGAGTGAAGTACTTCATGAACCTTGATATTTTGGTGGGGATACACCAATGTCCAGATTAAGGAGGGTAATGAGTGGAAGGCTGCCTTCTGAATGAACTGAGGGTTGTTTGAACCATTGGTGATGTTCTTTGGGCTCACTAATAGCCTGGCCACATTCCAAATGATGTCTGAACAACATCTTCCAGGACCTCATTATGGAAGGGGTTGTTTGTGTGTACATCAATGACATCCTCATCTATTTGAAGATCTGAGCCAAGCACTGAAGGATCACATGATGAGTGCTGGAATGCCTCTGAGAGAACAAGCTCTACCTGAGGAAGGAGAAATGTGAGTTTGAGCAGACATGTATAGAATACCTCAGGCTCATCATCTCAGAAGGAAAGGTAGAAATGGACCAGTCTAGATTTGGGGAGTGACCAAATGTCTGAGACTGATGACCTGAAAAGAGGTACAGTCATTTCTAGGGTTCACCAACTTCTACCAAAGGTTCATCAAGGACTTCTTGCTCCACACTCACCCCCTGTTTGATCTCACAAAAAAGGGGGGACAGTAGAGATGGGAAGAGGCTGAGGAAATGGTGCTCCATAAATTAAGGACTAGATTACCTCAGCACCCATTCTGACCTTCCCAAATGACTTGCAAATGTACCAAGTGGAAGCCAACACCTCAGACTTTGCCACCAGAGTGACCTTTTCACAACAGTTGCCCAAGGACAGAACATAGCACCTGATCACCTTTTTCTCCAAAAGCCTGAGCCCAGTTGAATGGAACTATGAGATCCATGACAAAGAGATGCTGGCTATCATGTGGGCACTGGATGAATGGTGGCACTTCCTAGAGGGAGCTCAGCTCAAGTTTAAGATCTGGACAGATTACAAGAACTTGGAGTACTTCCAGACCTTGAAGAAACTTAACCAAAGGCAAGCGAGATGGTCCCTTTATCTATCTTGGTTCAACTTTGTACTCCACCACAGACTGGGCCAAAGCATGGGGAAGGTGTATGTGCTCTCAAGGAGGTCAGATCATGATACAGGTGCAGGAGATAATGAAGACATGACCCTCCTTCAGTGACCTATTTGCAATCTGGGCCTTAGAAGGAGTAACAGCAGTAGGAGAGGAGTGAAACCTTCTTTGGGACATTCAGGCATGTAATGAAGAGTTGTTTTGGAGATGGTGGATGGTTTCTAAGTAAGAGTGATGCTTGGGGAACCAAATGGGATGACTGTCTGGGGGTGTATACTATGGTATCTGTGTGTAATTGTCCAATGACATGTACTGGTGAATATGGCCCTTTAGCACCTGTACTGAGAGGTTGGCTCTGAGATCTGTGGGGAAAGTAAAATAAATAACAAATTGATTATGAAACCTGTCTGCTCAAAATGTTGTGAGACACTTCTGATAATAACTAAGAACTTCTCTGATTTAATTCAGGTCTCGAATGATGAGCCTTCAGTGGGAATCATGATTTTGATGTAGATGAAGCACTTGTGAAGAAAAGGAGTGATTCTGCTTTATGGGCAAGAAGAACTAATTCTTTTACTATGTCCTATGGTACTACTTATACGGAGTTGCTGTTTCAACATGCTATGAGTGAGAAAAAGAAATTAGCTACTTTGGGATAGATGTGTCAATACTCTGTGCCATACGTATCACTGTGTCATGTATTCCTGCCCCATTTCCAATCAGTATCCCTTGAAAATGCTTGATGCTTCTCTTGGCTATGTGTGCTTGTTATTCCTTCAGTTCTATTGAGTCTGGGTGACGTCTGTTGGTTCCAATAGGGTAGCCGATGCCTGTGGCTGCATATACTAGGTGAGAGAGTCTGTGTTCTTTCTAACTATCTATTTTTGTGATATTCCTGTGTTTATTGTATATACTATGAGAATGTGAGTATTTTATAACAAGGCATACCTCTGAACATCCAGACCCAAGGATCCTGTGGCCAAGGTGATCACAGAGCTCAGAAAGGGGCATGACCAGTTGGTATGCTCAGCCAAGTGGAGCAAACAGGAGGGCTTCCTACACTTCCAAGGAAGGATCTATGTCCCCAACAACCCCAAACTGAGGCAATGTATCATGTCCCAGCATCATGACACACAAGTGGCAGAACATGTGAGAAGGTGGAAGACACTCAAACTTGTATTGCAGAAATACTGGTGGCTGCATATGTCTCAGTACATGGGACAGTATGTGAAGACTTGCAACCTCTGTACCCAAACCAAGGCCCAAAGGCAGCCACTGATAGGAGAACTCGAACCACTCCCAATCCTCAAATCTTGGTGGGACATGATTAGCATGGATTCATAGTCAAACTCCCCAAGGCCCATGGCTATGATGCAGTGGTTAACATGGTGGACTCAGTCAGCAAGAGGGTGCACTTCCTCCCCATGAACATGACCATCACAGCACTAGGAGTGGCTCAGCTCTACCTCATGCATGTATGGAAGTTGCATGGACTGCCAAAGCAAGTCATCTCCAACTTAGGCCCACAGTTCATTTCCAAACTCACTCACAAACTCTATTGACTCCTCAGGATCAAACTCACATCCACAACAGCATACCACCCTCAAGCAGATGGCCAAATGAAATGTGTCAACCAGGAACTCAAACAGTACCTTTGCTTATTTTTCAACAAGCAACAGGATGACTGGGGTGATCACCTGACAATGGCTGATTTCCAGTACAACAATCACATACACTTGGCCACCCAGCAAATCCTGTTCATGTTGGACACAGGAAGGCACCCACACATGGGTTTCAAGCCTGGAGAACCTGAGTCCCAAACTAAGACAGTGAACAAGTTCAAAGACAGGATGGGGAAGTCATTGGAAGAAGCAAAATCAGCACTGGCCAAAGTAAAGGACAACATGGCTCAGTCCTACAACCAACACCATGTCCCTGCCCCTGAGTATCACATAGGCAACCAAGTCTTCCTTGATGGATCAGATATTCACACAACCCAACCCTCCTGAAAACTTGGTCATTGATACCTCAGGCTATACCTCATCCAGAGCCAAGTGGGGAAGCATTCATACAAGTTTCAATTTCCCCCTTCCATGTCCCAACTTCATCCAGTCTTCAATGTGGTCAAACTCATCCCAGTTACCAAGGACCCAATACTGGGCCAAAGAGCCAAGCTGCCCCCACCCCCCAAGCTGGTGGATGGAGAGGAACACCATGTAGTAGAGAGTGTGTTAGACAGCCAGTTGATGAGGGGTCAACTCTACTTCCTAGTGAAGTGGGAGGGGTACAGATACAAGGAGAACACTTGGGTAGCAGAGGAGGACATGGCAGCACCAGTGAAGGTACAGGAGTTCTACCACTCACACCTGGGAGCACCCCAAAGGATTCAATCAATGGCTTTTGAATTGCTCATGGCATGTGCTCCAAGGATGCAGTACTCTAGAAGGGGGGGTGATATCAGGGGACCACCCATTTCATAACCCAAACCAATGCTGAGCTGATTTATCCATACCAACAGTTACCAAACTGAACCATGCATTCAGGTGATAAGTGAGGCAGCTGTCCCTTGGTCCAGACACAAAGCATCCTGAACTGAGTAACCAAGGCATTGGTCCAAGTACCATGACACTGGATATGGATTGTGGGGTCAGCATACCTTAGGGCCTGATTGAGGGGTAAGGTATGTTGAGGAAGTAAGAAGTGGACAATGGGTATATAGGTTGCATAGCTCACTAGCAAAAAATCCTAAGTTTTCCTCTTAGGATTTCCCCCTTGCTAGCCTTGGCCATGTGACTTTGGTCACCTCGGTGAGCACTTCAGGGGTTGCTGTGGCCATATGTAGAAGGGAACATGGGTGATTAGTTCAATTTCTCACTGAAGCATATACATGAACAGAGATGAATTAATACTAAACAAGAACAGGGATGAATGACTGGAGTAACAAATGTAGAATAAGGTATGCATGAACTAAGAAATAGAGACAGGAGATCTATGACTGTTCATGAACTGAGGTGACTGAACTGAGGTTCAAATGTATGTGAGGGACTTGTGATAATTGGACATACATGAAGTTCAGTCAGAACAACTGAGGATACTGAGGGTTTGCTCAGATCATACTCTGACAGAAGGTAGCAGGAGTATGTGACTGGCCAACCACATGCAATGTAACTGAAGTGAGATCCTTCTTGGGTTTCATTTACTTCTACTGTTGATTTGTGGATGGCTTCTCTCACATTGAAAAACCCCTGAACAATCTGACCAAGGCAAACACACAATGGTCATGGACACTAGAGGGACCAGAACAAGCAGCCTTTGATGAACTCGAATGTCTTATCACCTCTACCCCCATCCTTGTCCTCCCAGACCAGACCAAGCACTATTTCCTTGAAACTGATGCTTCAGCATATGCAACTGGTGCTGTACTCTCCTAACTCTGTGATGATGGAAAGTGGAGACCCATTGGCTTTGTCTCAAAGAGCCTTTCAGACACAGAGTGCAACTATGCTATCCATGACAAGGAGTTACTCCCAGTTATCCATAGTTTGGAAGAATGGCATCATATCCTAGAGGGTACCAAGTACAAAATTGAGATCCTGAATGACCATCAAAACCTCATTTACTTTTATTCTGCACAGAATATTAATCATTGCCAAGCTTGCTGGCCACTCTACCTCTCTTGCTTTGACTTTGAACTGATCCACAATCCTGGCCACCACTCAGCTAAACCTGATGTGCTTTCAACATAGGTAGATCATAAGCAGGGGGAGGAAGATAATCAGAACCAAATTCTTCTCCAGCCCAACATATTTCATGTCAATGCCACTGGTGCACAGCTAGTTAATGGTGAAGCCAACAAATTCCTTGACAGAGTTAGGGACTGTACAGATTGAGATGAGAAAGTTGTGAAGGCTCTGAAGAAAATTGGGACTTCTGAAAACCTCCAAGGAGAAGAGTGGGCAGAAGAAAATGGTCATATCCTTCACCATGGCAAAGTATATGTCCCTCTCAACTCTAAGTTACAGTATGACATTGTCAAGGCACACCATGATGCAAGCTTCACTGGACATCCTGGTCACTGGAAGACAACTGAACTTGTATCTTGGAGTTACTGGTGGGCTGGCATGGGATGGTACATCACCAAGTATGTAAAGGCTTGTGACCCTTCCAACAGGACAAAAACCTTCCCCACTTCCCCTGTTGGCAAGCTCCTCCCTAATTGCATCCCAGACCACAGATGGCAACTCATCACTGTTGACCCAGTCACAGAACTACCCACCAGTCATGGCTACAATGCTCTCCTTGTCACAGTGGACCACCTCTCCAAATGTGCACACATCATACCTACCACATCAGGTGTAAAATCATTGGGGATTGCCTGACTGTTCCATGATCATGTACGGAAGCTCCATGGTCTACCTGAGGAGGTCATTAGTGACTGTGGCACCCAATTTATCTCCCAGTTCATGTGAGAACTAAATAAGCTCTTAGGTATCAAGGTTATAGCCTCCACAGCCTACCACCCACAGTCTGATTGCCAAACAGAACAGGTCAATCAATAAATTGAGCAATACCTCTGACTCTTTGTCAATCAACATCAAGATGACTAGTTAGAATGGATCTCTCTTGCTAAATTTGCATACAACAATCAGATCCACTCTGCAACCCCCTTCATGCTTGACAGTGGTCAGCATCCAAGACTTGGCCTAGAACCAATCTGAGAGACCTGATTAGAAGCACTGGATGAATTCACCACTCAGATGGAAATGGCCACTAATGAAGCACACTCTGCCCTATAAAATGCTGCAGATGACATGGCACAATTCTATGGCCTACACTGTCAGGCTGCTCTCACATACAAGATTGGTGATAATGTCTAGCTAAACACACAAAACATTACAACCACTCACCCAATGAAGAAGTTAGATCATAGATGGTTGGGTCCTTATGTAGTGAACAAGGTTGTATCATGGAATGCCTATGGCCTCCAACTTCCACTATCCTTTGGTTATACCCATTAACCTCCTATGCCCCTACCAAGAGGATCCAATCCAAGAACATGCTCAACCTCTGCCCTCCTCCTGTTATCTGAGATGGAGTCCCTGAGTACAAAGTCAAGAGGATTCTAGACAGCAGGGTTCACCAAGGACAACTAGAGTACTTAGTCTGCTGGATATCAGGGGACCACTAATTTCACAACCTGAACTGACACTGAGCCAATTCATTCATACTGACAGTTACTGAGCCAAACCATGCATAAAAGCAATAAGTGAAGCAACAGTCACTCAGTCCAAGTGCAAGGCATTCCAAACCAAGTGACTGAGGTATCAGCCCATGTACCATAGTACCAGATACAGATTGTGGGGTCAACATACCTTCAGACCCAATTGAGGGGTAAGGTATGTTGAGGAAGCAGGAAGCAGACAACAATTATATAGGTTACATAGTTCCCTAGCAAGGGATCCTAAGTTTTCCTCTTAGGATTTCCCCCTTGCTAGTCTTGGTCACATGACCTCAGTAACCTTGGTGAGCACTTCAAAGGTTGCCCCTACACTGGAAGGGTTATGGAGCCACACATGATCTCTGGCAACCTGTGAAGGATGTCTCTGGAGTGAAGCAACTTATTGAGGAGTTTCATTGGCAAAACCCTGAAGCTCCACAGTGTATATCAGCCACCCTATATGCCTCCCTACCCTTTTGAACACTAGAGAACTGAACAGAAACTCCCAAATGGCATCTATTTGATTGGACAGAAGGAAGGAACTGAACATGTGACACTCAATCCCAAAAATAAGCAAAGTTTGACCTGATACCTTATTCATTCCACTCAACACTTATATAAACACCCACTATTGACCTTCTCTCCACCCACTTCTATAATAATTACCCTCACTATTACAACATGTCCATCCAGTACAGCCAGTAGAGCCTTGTCCCTCTTGAATCCTACCCCTTGTCATCACACTGGTCTTTTGAACCAAGAGACAATAGACAAATTGAGAGACTTTATGATATGCTAGCACAACCCAAACCCATCTTATCCCATCCCTGGTGGAAGAAATCTACAACCAATAATCCTTATGAGTCTGGAGACCTATTATTCTTAGGCAGATCCTCTACACCCCAGACAGTGAACTCCTGTAGTCAGTAACTCCTGAACTTTCATTTCACTCAAACTTCACTATAATGATCATGACAATGAACTATTGGTCATTTTTGTGGCATTTAAATATTGGCAACATTATTTGGAAGGATCAGCAGAACCTGTCAATGTCACCACAGATCACAAAAACTTGGAGTACTTCTGTACTACCAAACCACTGGACATCTTGGAATGAAGCCTGACTCCAAAGAATTCAAACTCAACTTTTTCAGTCTGAGCTTGACTACTGTGGCCTGTGGCCCTAGCTATAAGGAGGTGATACTGTTAGGATCTTTCCAATGAGATCCCCACTTGCTTCATCATCCAGATCAAGTAACCTCTGCTCTTTTCAAGTAACTCTGTTTCAGCCTATTTGTTTTAGTCTATTGAGGCCAGACCTCACTCACAGCATTTCCTTTAGTCAGTTAACTTCTATGTTCATGATATATTTCTTCATTCAATAATTTCCATTGAACCTCACAACAATATTTGTAACACACTCTTGCTTACTTTGTTCTGACTCACCCATGTTTCACCCCACCCTTGTTTTTATTCCCATTCTGAGAATCCCTTTGTTCATTGATTTGAAATCAAGATGACTATTTTAATTACTAACCTAGTATATAATATGTATATAAATTAGTTGCTCAATAGGCAGAAAATTAACTAAGCTCTCCCCCATACATTCTGTAAACCTCACCCTCCAATATTAGGGGCACAATGGGATATGGACAGCACAGCACATAAACTGAAACCATGCCCTACCTCAAACCTCACTGAAGTTTCAATCTCACCAAGACCTCACTCCCCTGCAATCATAACAGGGATAGTTTTTTGAGCCACTGTATACCTGACTGGCAGTGCAATGGATATTTATGTTTTTTTTTAAATGTTCATATCATTCACTTGATAACCATTCCTTATGTGAGGAAAATCATTAGCTAACCTTAAATTAGACCAAAATTGAATATGGCCTGATCACAAGTGTCCTTGTCCCTGCATTATTTCATCTGAGTCATATTTCCAGAGTACAAAGCTTAGTTACTCTCTTCATATTTTCAATCTTTGCTAGCTATATGCATCAGGAGCTTGTCAGATATTGTAGGTTCTGCTCTTGCAGATTTGCATGACTCTATAGCAGCTTTGAGAGCCTGTAAAATTGTCTCCAAATCCTCCCCTTCCAGCTTGTCAACTTGCTCTGAATCTGTGCTACTGTCATTAGACCAGGCATCATCATACTCATCACCAGAGGATAAGTCACAATACACACCACCTGTATAATTACATTCCACATTTGATTTGTCATCAGTAAAGATGAATTTAGGTTTAGCATTAATTGCATCAGATGCTGGCAGCACTAGACAGTCTGATTCTGACCACCTGACTACATCTTCATTGCCTCAAATTTTGGCTTGTCCTGTACAAGCCTTTGCTGCTACTTTGATATTGTTTTTCTTACCCATTTGAGTGTGTTAAGCAGAGTTAAAATTACTAAGAATAAGCAAAAGCTTGCTTCCAGTGTGCAAAACCAAAAGATTCTCCTCATTTACATTACATTCTCACCCCAGTACAACCTCACCATCATTTTAGGGTTAGGAATAAGGTGACCTCATAACCCTAGACCAATTTGGCAACTGCATAAAGTTGGCTCATAAGTGGACTGATAGTCAGATGAGATTTTAAGGAGTAACTCAGTTACTGCATTTGGGAAGGTATTTGGGATGTCTAGGAAGATGATTGTGACTACATTATGCTTGCACCATGCAGCTTTTATATGGTCCTAAATAACTGGAGATGGAATGCTTATTGTTTGATTAGACAGATTGCATTCAGGATCAGACACCTAAAGAGGCATTTGCGGCAAATTTACGATAATTCTATGACGCAGGCACGGGACGCATTCTATTGTGTTTTCGGTGTTTTCGATCACATGAAGCCACGTGTATTTCGATTTTGGTTGAAACGCTGACAGCATAAAAGTCTTTTTATTTAACTTAAAGAGCTTAGTATACATGTTAGCGAGATAAAAGCCAGCAGTAAAGTTCAAGTCCGTTTCAGGTGTCCCTTGTTAATATCTTGTGCCGGATCTGGTCTGAAAATAGCCGATCTTACGCATGGACCTATCACCCGACAACTTTGTCTCTAAGTATCATATTCATTTAAAGTTATTGACCTTCTGCAAGGAACATCACTTTAATTTCTCTGGACAACTTGAAGTGGTAAATATTTGTGGGGTGTGTTATGGAAACTCCCAAGATTTCCTTCATCTCGCCATTGAGAGTTTCCGAGAACAATCATACTCTAGCTGTCAAAGGAATTAATTCTTTGCTTTTATCCTGCTGAGCGTTCCTTTGTCTTGAGTCCGCTCAAGTTCACAAGGAAATAATAGTACTCGACATTCATGCTTTTACCTGACGGTTTAACTAACTGATACTAGCGTCTTGTAGGTCGCAAAAAGTCCCGAGATTAAGTAGACCTAATTGGGCTAGTGTACATCATGGGTACACTCTAGCGTATTCTAAGTGCTAACCGGAACCCTTAAGTCTAAACACAGGTTTTCATACCTGTGATAGTGAATCGTTCACTGTTGCCTGCTAGAGTGTGTTACCTGTCGAACGAGTTTAATATACCATCTAACAATTCTCTTCTTTCAGATATTCCAAGTCGGCTTTCTCGTCATTGCTTCGCGCTATATAGATGTCTTGATGAGGACGCATACGGTCCTGAAACCATGCTCATGTACTTAAAATTGGGAAGTGGATCGAACACAGATGTCTCTTATTCTACTGAGCACAACAATCAGGGGTTGATGCTGAGTTGAATATCATCACAGTTATGAATGTTCTGTGACCGCTGGATTCGGGTGACGACCATACAAACCCAATACAATGCAGACATTCTTTTGAATGTTATTTTTTGGTTACCTCAATGGATGTGACAGAGGTGGAGCCGAATATGAGCGTCCAACACCTATACTGTGATTAATTATGACACAGGTAACGCTGCGAACTGCAACACGGCCCTCCATAATGCAAGGGTACATTCGTGTTTCATGCAGTTGAAAGCTTTCATATGTCTGCTAGGTGGATTTTATAGTGGGTGTGCAAATCGACCTAGTTATCACATTTTTTTCTAAGCCTTGATTACAAGTCATGATACGCCTTCAACGCTTCACTATTTTCCATGACTTCAGTATGAAGACATTCCGTCAGCTAGGTAAGATTCATTCACGAACTTTCGATTTTAATGTTATTTCTTTGATCTCAGGCTTTGGATGGTTAAAACAAATGAAATTCCCTGTGTGGTGGCTATTCGTGTTTTGCACTAAGAGGCTAATCACTGGCAAGATATTCCATTGAACCAGGGCAAGGATGAATGACGTGAGCTTAATTAAAGGGCGCTTCGCGGTTCGTTTCTATTGGCTCGCATGATTCCTTATTTAGCTAATCCACGTGCGAATTGCCTTGCCGGATGGTAAACGAGGACGTCAGTATGCCGCTATACTTACGAGTCATTTCATTTGTCATTTAGATGATTTCGACTCAGAGTCTAGGGTCCGAGGTTGCGTATGCGGTTGCCGCGGCAAAGACGCGACAAGAATAGCATATGCGAACCATGGGACTCTCCTTACCGTATATAAAGAGCCTTCCTTGTCCCTCTCGACAAATCGCAATACACAAGCTTCAGCACCATGCCAGCTCTATGGCAACCTGCTCCACCTCCTCCCACAAAATTGGGCCGCTATCGTGTTCTCTCGCCCAACGCTGGGGTCCGTGTCTCCCCTTTGCAGCTAGGTGCTATGAATATAGGTGACAAATGGTCGCGTTATATGGGAAGCATGGACAAAGAATCTTCTTTCAAATTGTTAGATGCTTTCTATGACGCAGGTGTAAGTGCACAACATACTACACAGAGTTGCGACAACTGATAACCAACTCAGGGAAATTTTATTGACACTGCTAATTTCTACCAGGAAGAGACTTCGGAGCAATTCATAGGCGAATGGGCAGAGAACCGTGGCATCAGGGACCAACTCGTCATTGCCACTAAGTACACCACAGGGTATAAGGATCGTGATTCAAATATTCGAATAAAGATGAACTATGCAGGAAACAACAACAAGTCGCTCCACATATCTGTCGAAGATAGCCTCAGGAAGCTCAGAACGACTTACATCGACATTCTCTACGTGCACTGTAAGTCGCTTCCTCCATAACATTCTATACCGAACGGTCTGAACCTTTGACATGTACAGGGTGGTCATACGATACTTCTATAGAAGAGGTTATGAATAATCTACATAACCTGGTTGTTGCTGGAAAAGTTTTATACCTCGTGAGTCCTTATAAAAAATGTTAAAATACACTTATTTACTTTGTATCTTGTCAGGGTGTCTCGGTATGTCTTGTTGATCGTGAAATGCAATATAAGTTATTGACTGAATACAGGATACCCCAGCATGGGTCGTATCAAGGGCAAACCAGTGGGCCAGAGACCATGGCAAGACGCCGTTTTGCATTTACCAGGGCAAGTGGAGTATTCTCGACCGTAGCTTCGAGCGCGACATCATACCTATGGCCCTGTCCGAAGGCCTTGCTCTTGCGCCTTGGGGAGTTATGGGCCAAGGACGAATCAGGACAGACGAAGAGGAGAAGCGTCGCAAGGAAAGCGGGGAGAAAGGTCGCACAGCGAGCTCGGAGAATTGGGAACGCACACCTGATGAGGTCGCTATCAGCCGGAAACTTGAGGAGATCGCGAAAGAAGTGGGCACAGAACATATCACTGCCGTGGCCATAGCGTATGTCATGCATGTGCGTTGTCTTCGCTCCAACACAGTGCCATGGGTATTTATTCACCTATATAGAAAGCTCCATATGTGTTCCCAATCATAGGTGGAAGAAAACTGGAACATTTGAAAGCTAACATAGAGGCACTGGATATCACACTTACTCCTGCACAGGTCAAAGCGTTGGAGGGAGTGCTGCCGTTTGATCCAGGTTTTCCTAACAGCATGATTGTGAGTAAGATTTATACCACAGAAGTTTCAATAGCATATTCAACTCTCGCAGGGTGACGGTATGACCGACTCATGGTTATTGGGGTTGGTTGGGAATACAGACAAATGGCCCATTGCACCTCCACTCAATCCTTGAGTGCATATCTAGGCGATCATTTCTAGCACAGGGCTTACACTACTCAGATGATCACGAGGCCGCACAGACCATGAACTTTCCTAGGGCCACCTAACAAATGGGAAAACATATATTTATAGCAATTGACGCACTTCTGTTTAATTTAGAATTGTTTTGAGGTGGTTAACGAATATATGTGGTGTCGTCAGTCTAATGTGTTATAAAATATCCTCTATCACATCTTACATACATCACACAAGACAAAAATAGATAAAACAAATAGTTAAAGAGAACAAAGACTCCTTCCACACATATATGTTGGCAGAAGCAATCTATATGTGATTTCTTACTGCTCACACAGGACAAAGGTGTTAACCTT
>QFEC01016562.1:10994-24108 GCA_003316585.1 Gomphus bonarii | reverse complement strand
CTACCCTCTTGACTCGGAGGATATGAAAGGTTCGAGCAGTCCCAAAGGAATGGGAGATGACTGGGTGAATGTGGTTAAGGAAGACAAGGCAAATGATCTACATGTTGAGGACATGGAAATTTTCGATGTTTACCATTTGGATTTAACGGCCATGAATGCGACGAAGGGCTTGAGGGGGGCCAAACCGGAAGGTGGTATGCTGCCTATTGGTCCCTCATTGGTCTCACAGGAAAGCAGGTCTCGACGACCTTCCTTGGTTGTTAATAGTAGTGGCATAGCTGATGGTCCTGATGCACGTCGGCGTGTGAATGTCACTTCTCCATACCGTTTTGCTCGACCAGGGATGATATAAATGTAACAAGGGCTCTGTATTATGGTATTAATTTTATCTCTGTATGTAGCAGTTTGCTTACAAACATTAAATTTTACCATGCCATGCTGTCTAAATATAAATCATCAACGGCTTGGCTCAAGTGCGCCGTATGTGCGAGTCGCGTAGAGTTCAACGTCGAACGAAGTGTCGATGGCAAAGGAAGATTTCGAATTCTATATGCGAATTATGATCATTAGCAGCGGTATCGGCTGGTCACCACGCCCGTCATAACGACGAGGCCATTCCCAAGGCTTTTCTGTATTTGCAGGGGAAAGCAGCGTCACCCATTACAATCGCTTGACTTAAAATTGTTATGAGGACAGCTGAACATAAGTCTAGTTAAAGTTGGACCTGAGCTGAATCATGTTCAAGGGGATTACAACCAGCTTATCGGGCTTTGCGTTTCTACAACAGACATACAGGTTTGTTTTGACGCTCAAAATAGGAATCTCAATGTGATCATTGCAGTAATATGATATATATATATATTACTCTATAGTACTCGAAACTCAATTACTTTACTTCAAGTTTGATCACAAGGTTCAACATCAAAATACTCTAAAAAATTAAATTGAAATCTGGAACACCTAAGAATGTTGCCATAATAGCAAGTTTAGTACTCAGATTCGTCGCACCTGAAACTGTAAGTTGAGGAAATAATCAAACCTTTTCAAAGTTTTAGCCAGGAATCAGGCTTATATCAATATTCAAAATTTGCAAAACTGGAAGCTTGTTCACAAAGATATTTAATATAAAATTTTTAGGTGGCTCGAAAAGGAAATTTATTCTCCAACTTTAGAATTTCATTTAAATGGCTATTTTGGGCTTGAGAATACATTACCAACTCCGCTGTGAAAGTCGGGTGAATCTCGTCCGATTCCACGTGCCCAAATCCCCATTGAGATTGCATATTTCTGGATCAGCGGAAACTTGGTTCAATACTTGCATTTATTTATCTCTGTGACCATCAAGCGAGATTGATGGTTTAACCCCAGCCAAGATCCGGGCAGATGATTTGTGATCCAAGGCCAAGGTATTGGAAGGAGTTTATTGCCGAGGGCACATACATGTACGTAACGACCTATCACATAATCCGACAGACTGGTCTTATGCACAAGCCGGGACTGAGAAGGAAGTTGCGCCGAGGATTAAAGCCTCGGAAGTCGGAGACGTCAAGTCAGATGTATGCCCGGATCATGGTATAGGTAAGGATAATCACCCATGACTAATCGCGCTGAGCATATCGGAGTCCTATATAATCGCGCATACTCAATGGATATTGTGTGCCCTCTCACATCATGGCCCAGCAGAATGCTCTTCTCCTGGTGGCCAAACAAGGTGCCTTTGCACTTCGAAGAATCGACATTCCCAAGCTTAGGCCAGGTCATCTCCTTGTAAAGGTATGACACTCATTCCTAGTTGGAAAGAATTATCTCAAATGACGTGTCAGATAATGGCGGCTGCCCTCAATCCAGTAGACTGGAAGGTCCAGAAGTATTTGGGGAATCTTTACGAAAAGTATCCGGCTGTCTTGGGTCACGATATCGCGGGCATAGTCGAAGAAGTGGGCGAGGGTGTCACAGCCTTCAAGAAAGGCGACAGAGTGTGAGTGGAGGTCTTTCATTCTTCATCATAACCTCACACCCAGTACCAAGTTTCCACCAGGGCATGTTCGAGAACGACAGGGCTGCTTTCCAGGAGTACGCCATTGTCCCAGCAGACATCGTCGCACATGTATCGTCTCATTGCTTTCCTCCTTGATCGATTCTTTGCCAACCAACCACCCATTGCAGATGCCTATTGATATTTCCTTTGACGAGGCCTGCTCGATCCCTCTATGTATCAGTACTGCAGCCGTGGGGTTCTACAATCCCATGGGTTGCAATGGCGCTGGAATGACACCGCCTTGGGAACCATCTGGCGAAGGCAAGTATAAAGGGAAAGGTATCCTTATCTTTGGTGGCTCTACTTCCACCGGACAATACGGTTCGTAGCTCGATTTCACCGACTAGGCTTGTCTTAATACATATATTTTCCTGGTAGCCATACAACTCGCGCGTCTATCTGGGTTCTCTCCCATCGTGGTTACCGCGTCTCTATACAATTCTGCCTTTCTGAAATCGTTAGGAGCGACACATATCATCGACCGCAGTGCAGATGTCGTTGCAGAAGCGTCACAAATATTCACTACTCCTCCAGGCTTTGTGTTTGATGCCGTCTCAGAGGACACGCAGGAGGCGGCGTGGAAAATACTTGCACGCAATGGAACCCTTGCCCTCGTTCTTCCTGTAAGTCCCAAACTGAACGCTGGGGAGGATGGAAAAACCGTGTTTACCGTATTTGGCAACGTAAACGTCAACCGCGATCTTGGCCGGAGACTGTTTTCTAACCTGACCGGACTGGTGGAGTCGGGAAAAATCAAGGTACGTGCGACCAGTGAAAAAGGGCATTGTGAAAGACAGCTGATGGCTTGCGATTACACTGAACAGCCGAATCGCGTGGAGGTGCTTCCCGAGGGTTTGGCTGGTATTGAGGGTGGCTTAAAGAGGTTGTCAGAAAACCAAGTTTTAAGCGTCAAGCTCGTCGTTAGACCTCAAGAAACCCTCTGAGAGGGAAGTTCAGTTACAGCAACCATGGTTGTACTTCAATAATTGCTTGAGGGTGATCAGCGGCGAAGTTGCTGGGCAGTTTCATAAGCTGAGGTGGAATTGGATAGGGTCGGAGAAAGTTAATTATACTAATGAAATCATTGTGCTGAGAAATTTGGATCGCAACTTACATAAGTTGTATTACCTAAACAACACCAGAACAAAGGTTGGTTGGCGTAAGGTGAATTAAAAGCCGTTAGAGGACTCCTCATCTCCCTTTGATGTCGCAGTATTTCCGTCCGCGCCGCGCCGTAACCTCATCATCAACCTCAGAGTCTTTTATCCCGATTTCCACCCCGCGCAATGACGGATCCGACATTGACAACAACAATCATGGGACTACATCCACTGCCATCCTTATCTTTCCCAACCCTCCCTCTGAGCGAGAATCGAGGAGTGCTGCTGGGAGCGGGAGTAGATTTGAATTCTCAGGCTCATCGACATTGAGTCTGCCGACCGATATGAGTCTCGAGAGCGTGAGGAGCATGAGCAGAAGCCGAAGTCGTGGAGAGCGCGAGCGGGTGCATGACAGGCACGAGCGGAGGCAGAGCCTGTTCCCTAGTTTCCTCCACGACGGCGATTGGGATGAACTGCTCCTGGAGGAGCAGGAGCAGGCCGAGTGGGAACTGGAGAATGGGTATTCGAGCCCAGATAACATGAGGTACAGAAATTCTTTCCCTCATGGACGCCATGCTCGCACTTCTTCTACGGGCCTTAGTTCCTCACTCATACCTCGATCCTCCCTCTCCCCACAGACACCCTTTCGTCTTCCATTCCTGTCGTTTTTGCAATCCTTCTTAACCCTTGATGAGTCGACATTGGATCTCATCTCTTGCTCTCTGGATCCACACTTATCCTCTTTGTTCCCTGTATCTCCGGGTCCACATTTATACTCAAATCCAACGATCAACGAGGACGAGGCTGCTTCTGTTGATGCTGCTGAACCTCCACATGGAGCGCTGAAACTTCTTCTCAGCAATCCGGACAAACCACAAAATACTACCCTGCTCAAGGCTGGGATGGACCCGTCTGAAACAGATTGTAATCCCTTGTTAACAAGTCCGACACGGGTATCCGTGTGGCGGCTTTTAGAGTGTGTGATTGAAGGGGGTGTCAGAGCGTGGAAGGAGGTCAGGGCTTGGGACGCTGGTGATAGGAGGCTGATGGGTGTGTGATATATCTTGGAAACACGGAGGGGTCTTCAGGAGATGATATTCCTACAGTATGCTCCGTGATAGTAATTTTTCCCGTTAAATTCCGTGGAACGTTGCCCCTCCGTGATGTGTACGGCTATGTTCTGCAGTTTTGGACGGTTGCGAATATTTATCTTTTAAGCCATAACACAGAAAATACATCTAGAACCTTGGTGTCGCCGACTCTCTCCTAGCTGTCTTAATTTCAATTTCACGGTCATGCTAGCTCAAGGTCAGTGGCAGTACTTATAAAGAAAAATGGATATCTGAATCAAACGCCTTAATGATAACCGTATTATAAGCAATGCCGAAGTAAAACCCAACGGAACTTCAAGTTCAAATGGTCCCAAGTGTCACTAAGATCACTAAGATACGAATTGACTGATTTGGAATCCTTCCCTTCTTATTAACCTCGTGTGAGCCTTTACAATAACTGAGATGCAATTGCATCCCTATCGTATGCTCCGGGAGGCATGCTGGAGGGCAAGAAGCTGTTTTTAACCATGCCAATCAATGATTCAAATTGTCTCGGTTTTTGATTCAGGTTGCTCATTTGAATAAATTTATTATGTGGCTGGTACGGATGGAGTCTTTCACTCATTTCGAGACATGGACTCGGGTGCTAGTCGCTAAGTATTAAAAGAAAGAGTTGATACTGACAAGAATTGGAACCTACCTCGAGATCGCCTGGAGCAAACTCAGAATCGTTTCATTAAATATTTTTCTTCTTGCGTCCCACGAAGAATTTTATATACCCTTCCATTCCTCCACGCCGTAAATATTCATAATTCATGGTCGTCGTCATCTTCCCTCAAATAAGCACGTCTCCCACACTCTACGACTTTCCTACTCTCCCAAGTGCGGAATCTAACACCCGACCACTTCTGGAACGGCACACGCACAATTCTAGGTATAAGACCGCGCTCGAGGAGGAGCATTCACGCGACCTATATCTTCAGGGCGCGATAGCTGTGGGTCAAATAGCGCGGCTCCTTGAGGAACTATGCGGGGATATTTACGATGCCGAGGATCATGACGAGGAGGATGCAGACGTCCTAGAAGAGACGTCGGCTATGGGTGAGCTATCAACTCACCTGCCAGACGCGATCGGTATCCATTACTTCCTGAGCCACGAGAAACGAGATCAGATCGCCGCCTGGGCGCGTGCCGTCAGTCCTGTGGATGGTGAGCTCGGGTAGTAAACTCATTCTATCCCCTAGGCGTTGATGTCATTGTGACCAGATGTAGCCCATGGACAGGCTCACACACCATACTGTGCGGATGATCTAGACCTAGAAGATGGAGACGCAACTTACCTTCGCGGGGCACTTGTAGTCGGCGACATCGCTGGTCTCCTCGACGACCTTCTCAAAGGTCTTAGTGACGAACGAGAATGCCCCGGAGAGGAGAACGACTGTGATACAAACAGTTCTGTCGATTTTTCCCTGCAGGAAGTCGCGCTTGCACAGCTGTCAGCGCCCGAGCCGTGGTCGTCCTCCAGCAATTACGAAATTCCGGAAATTTCTTCAGATTTTGCATCCCATCTGAGCTGCCTTTCTGAGCGACTTGCCAAACTCGAGATGGATATCAATACGTTTTCACAGGACCGGAGCGATGCGTTGAAACAAATGGAGCTAGATGATATCGCTGGGCTGGTCTCAGACAAGCAGCATGACTGGTCCAGGTGCGGTGAAGTCGTTGAAGGTGCTGGCGTCCACAAGCTTTATAACAAGCACCCGGGTGATGCTCTTGATATCTGCGGTATTTCAGAGAGTGAAGAGAGTCTGCTCATCAATCGGGTTTGGACCATGACTGATACAGCGACATCAATTTCGCTAGTAACACCGTCTGGGTCAGATATCCAGCCTGTGGAGTTTGAACAGGCTGACAAGAGCTATTTCTGAGGAAGAGACTGATGATTCGTTCCATATCCATAACCCATATACCCATTCATATATACCCGATCACAATTTTGTATTTTGATGGGACCAGAGTGTGACTTAGTAGTGACGTGTAATGGACGTAAAAAGGAAAAAAATCTGAGGGTCGACCGGCCATGGTCTGTGCACCATGGCCTGGAGCCTATATAACGGAGAGGAATTGCAGCTTGTTTTCCTCATACTTACCTTGATGGCGCGGGTGCCTTCAAGTCTTCGTGTCCGCGGGCCGTGAGAGCTGACCATAGCACGGCGACGCATTGTCCTCAGCCAGCACTTGTGGCTTGTATGTGGCTAATGTTGCATGCACCGTCTAAATATTTTCCTGTCCTGGTTCGCTCTTCGGAGTGGCCGGGCTTTTTTTTTTTGGTCGTTTTGGTCTCCTAACCCTAACCTCATTATTATATAAGTGGTGTTGCGTGACTGTGACAGGATTACGGTTTTGCGAACACTTTCAACGCAGATGCAACGTCCGCGTCCGAGTCCGAGTCCGAGCGCAGTCCCTCTCCCCGTTTCACCAAATGCCTCGCAAAATGACTTTGAAGCCCTGATAGACCTGCTTGCTTCGGATGAGCCAGTTGGCCAGGACGCGGATGCTAGTGTGACCTCGAAGAAGATCGAGGTCAATCACCCAGCCCTCGACTTGAGAGATGAGGGCGGGCGATTGGACTTTGCCAAGATCAAGACTTTGTTTCTGTCCCACGGGCCGAATCCACAAAATTCTGCTGCCAGCTCAAGCAAATATGACAAGGTCGTCGTTGATGAAGCGAAACACACTCGGGCTGCTGCCACACAGGTAATAGGCTCTACCATACCAACTGGTGGAATCTCATCTCTGTTGCATTTGCAATGGCCCACAAAGATCATAGAACCTTTCTTTGAATCTGGGCTGTCTCCTGTTCTAGCCGAATCTACACCCGTTACGATCACACGTCCATTACAGTACGAGAATTTAGATCTCATTGACCTTAGTGATGAGCCTGCCCTGACCTCGGACTTCAGTGAGACTGATCTCTTGTCCTCAACTAATTCTGCTTTATTTCATGAATCGCCACCTCCCGTTGGTAGTGTTTGCCATGATTATACTCAAATGTGCTTACTCACTTCGTCAACAGTTGGATGAACCTCCCGCCTCCCTATTAGCTTCGCTGGCTCTCGCTCGCCAAGAAGTTGTAATGCTTAGGAAGCGTGTCCAAGTGTTGGAGAATCTAATCAGCAAGTCTCTCGGTCAGCTCCCTCCTCAGCAAGCCGAGGAACATAAACGTGAGCCTGGCCGGGATGCCTTAATGTTTTCTAGCGAAAACGGCAGTCAAGAAGCCCAGATGGAAGTCGGGATGCAACATGATCCAGACGAACTCATGACTCATGGTAGTACACCTGTGATGGACCGAGTTGGAAACAAACATGATCTCAGTGCCCTGTCTTTTGCCCAGACACGGTCCGCCCTCAAAGTGGGTTGTTCATTCTTGTTGCTTCTATCGAGATTGATTGAGCGACTGGTGCAGTTTCTCCTGGATGAACTCGCACTTCCACCGTCGTGTGCCACTTCTCTCTTTACCGGACGTCGCAACGTTAGCGCAATGCCCACTTCCTCTTTAGACGAGATACATCGCGCTGTAGACCTGGTCACCTTTTTAGACGAGCTTGTGTGGAGACGGAGCCGAATGGGCGCTGTATACGATAACGTTTACGGTCAGGAGAATATTCAAGCTCTCCAGGACCGTCTTGAACTCTGGGAAAGGACTGTACGGACTCGACGATAATTAATTCATATGGCTTCACTCTTTCTGCCCTGGGACCTGGCAAGGGCCAGGATGTGCATGTGCTTCCACTTCTTTAGTGGACCAATCTGGACGTGAACTGCTTGTGGCCGTCATGATATCTCGATACAAGATAGCGCCGCGATCCGTTGCCCGAGAGCGCGCGCCCATAATTGCTTCTAAAAGCTTCACACACCCACCCCTCACGGAATTATCTTTATGTTAGGCAGATCACGACGATACAAGTCCACGAGGTTTATCCTGGTTAGGAGATAGCGTCGAGGAGAAGAATAGAACCCCACCATGTGATGGTCACGTGACTTATTTGCCAAGCATGCACATGTGTCTTAGGCTCTTAGTTATAAGTTCGAAGCAAAAATTTGACCGAGGCGCTCACGATGGTGTGTCTTAGCCTCGGCCTGCTGTGCGTGTGTATTGCGCTTATTGCGCCCTCCAACGTTGTCGCCCTTTGGCCTGTACCACGATCTCTCAGTACAGGCTCGTCACCCCTACGTCTCTCGAGCAAGTTCGATATTGAAGTTGACATCGTGAATCCACCGAGCGACCTCAATGATGCTGTAACGCGCAGCAAGAAGCTTTTAGCTAACGACAAGCTCGAGATGCTCGTGGTGGGACGTGGCGCGAGCAACTTGGCAGCAGTGAAGAGTGCGAAGCAGCTCCAGACACTCACATTATCGCTCGAGAAGAACGCGAAAGCAACAAGCATCTCAGAGGCTGCCGTGGTTGACGTAACTCAGAGGAGTGAGGAATATACACTGAACGTCCCGGCGGACGGGAGTGATGCGACTCTGACCGCCAATTCGTAAGTTAAGAGTTAGAAGTTATATTTCATCCTTTTCAAGTGGCATACTTCGTAGAACTCTTGGATTGTTACGAGGACTTACGACATTCGGTCAACTTTGGTACGAACTTAGTGGCATGACATACACCCTCGAGGCCCCTATAAGCATCAAGGACGCTCCGGCTTTTCCTTATCGTGGCTTTATGCTCGATACCGCTCGAAACTTGTAAGTACCATCACTTATGATCACTGATAGTCCACTTATCGACCTTTCATCAGTTTCCCTGTTAGCAACATCCTAAAAACTTTGGACGCCCTTAGCTGGGTCAAAGTGAGTTTACTTGGTACAATGCTTAATTACACGAAATTCTGATGCGAAATTTGCTAGATAAATACTTTCCATTGGCACGTTGTTGATAGCCAGAGTTTCCCTTTGGAGGTTGACGGATTGTGAGTTAATTGGCCCGTTCGTTCCACATGACTCTTGTCGCTGATGTCTCTCAATTTAAAGCCTGGAATTATCGCAAGCCGGAGCGTATACCCCTACCTCAGTATATTCCAAAGCTGATGTGAAGAATATTGTCACATATGCTGCAGCTGTAAGCCAAAATTTTACTTCATTGCTGAAGAACGCGCCTGAACTGCCTCCTCATTCTAGCGTGGTATCGATGTCATTGTGGTAGGCTGCACTACATTGCACCGGATTTACAATACCCATAAACCTTTAGGAAATCGACACTCCAGGCCACACAGCCGTTATCGCTAACTCTCACCCTGACCTAGTAGCCTGTAATAATGCTGCTCCATGGACTCAGTTTGCTAACGGTGTGTTACAGTCTAGAAATGGGGCGACGCCACGTAGCTTACTTGCTCATATCTAGAACCACCTGCTGGGCAGCTACGTTTCCCTGATCCCGTAGTGGTCAACTTCACCTCTTCGCTCTTCAAAGCAGTCTCTTCGAATTTCCCATCCAAGTACCTCTCAACCGGCGGAGATGAGCTCAACGTCAACTGTTTTACTCAGGATGCAAAAACCCAGGAGTTGCTCAGCTCAACAGGGCAAACCTTCGAGCAGGCGCTCAACACGTTCACCATGGCAACTCACAAAGCCCTTGCACAAGAAGGGAAAACCCCAGTCGTTTGGGAAGGTAGACTGCTGAACTTCCTTGTTGGCTAAGTTAACCCGCGTTAATGCCACAGAGATGGTTTTGAGCCACAACATTACGCTCTCAAACCAGACTGTTGTCATGTAGTTCTCTCATAACTCGGTTTGACTACATCGTTTTAACATACAATTCATAGGGTGTGGATATCCTCACAAGATGTGGCCGCGTGAGTAGGTGAGACGGCACATCGATCATTAACTGATATACGTTTGATTTTACAGTGTGGCAGCTAAGGGCTTCCGAGTTGTACATGCCGCTAGCGACTTCTTTTATCTGGTTGGCACTTATCAATGTATGTCACCATTATTAGTATTCACTGTCGTTTTCAGGATTGCGGCGGCGGAGGTTGGGTAGGGAGTAATGTGAACGGGTAAAAACATCTTGATTCTTTTCTTTCCCCGTGTTGATATTTGCTGTACGAACGTTTCCAGGAATAGTTGGTGTGATCCTTTCAAAACCTGGCAGAAGGCATGATTTTATCCTTTCACACCCGACCTCACTTCCTGACAGTTGCATGCCAGTCGTACTCCTTCGATCCTTTTGCCAATCTGACCGCCGCTCAACACGGGCTGATACTCGGAGGTACGGCCATAGTTATCTATTGACCTCCTGATCGTACATGACCTAAACCAGGGCAACAACTTCTATGGACGGAACAAAGTGGGCCGGAGAATTTAGAACCAATCGCATGGCCCCGCGCTGCGGCTTCAGCTGAAGTGTTTTGGACAGGTGCCACGTTGCCATCTGGCAGCCCGCGAAATGTCACCGAAGCTCTCCCTCGCTTGCATGATCTACGTTACAGACTCGTACAACGTGGTGTCAACGCTATCAATCTCCAGCCCATGTGGTGTGCTCTGAGGCCTGACGCATGTGATCTTGTATAGATAATTGTTCGTTTAATGTTGTTACTCCTTTCAGGGAAGTTTCGGAAAATTGGACTCTTATCCTATTCG
Source organism: Gomphus bonarii (assembly GCA_003316585.1). NCBI lineage: Eukaryota > Fungi > Basidiomycota > Agaricomycetes > Gomphales > Gomphaceae > Gomphus > Gomphus bonarii. The sequence continues at coordinate 13,276 of QFEC01016562.1, read as the reverse complement.
TTGCTCTCGCCCTTTATTCTGATGAAAGTTTCTTTTGTGTACTAAGCAAGTCAGAAATCATAGGGTCGAGTGGAACGTCACCAATTAGTCTCATGCACCCTCCATGCTATCTCGGGATTGCGGCAGCTTTTTTGCACTCAAGGCAGTTTCGCAGGGTTGGCTTTTACAGGATGTGCAAGTGTACATGTATCCCATTCTGACAAACTGAGAGAAAGTGTGTGCGCTGTGCCCAACCGACCAGGTAGTACATAAGAAGTCTAAAAAAAGATTTTCAGCCAAAATTTGAAAGAAAATATATTGTGGTCCCGTGAATAGTCGATAGTTAAGGTAGGAAGTGTACATAAGCCGTCAATGGAGATAAGTGAGTGTGAGCTGATTGATTCAAAGAGTGTATGCAGTATCCATAGTAGTTTAGTCCATGTGGCAAAATGTAACGAGAGCAAAGATAGCAAAATGCCTGAATCCAGCACCCTCTCAAACACTAGTAGTGGGAAGTTCAAATGGACAAGGCGCTGAATTGATGGAGGTGCTGGCCGTCGGGTTTTGAATGAGCCCTGTGATGAACATTTGAAGAATAATGTTGAGCTTGATAGCTGCAAGACGCCATCTAAGCAACTGTTCAAAGAAGGAAATGACTAACGTACGGGGACGAGACTGATTGACTGGTATAATCTGCGTGTTACGACAAGCGTCGTAGACATCCAACCCTATGATCGAGGACATCATACTCAAATATGCCAGAAAATTGTGTGTGAGAATACATACAAGTCTGGTCCGTGTCATTAATAGCGGTGTAATTGAATGTGACGGGAAACACAAGAGGAATGAATGCTTTAGCAGGAAGGGTTTTACTTCCCAAGTCACCCGCACCGATTTGTTTGTTCGTGTCGGAATCAAACACCGTGACATGGATATGACTGAAATGCAGGGGGACGAAATTAGAATTCGTGTCGACCTGTAACATCAAGTTTGTGTCGAAACTGAAGTTCGCGGGAGTTCGTGAGAAGACCACGTTATTACTCCCATTGAGTGGTGTGTTGTTGTTGAAGGTAAAACCAGGGACGCGAGGAATGGTGAATGCGAGTGTGATACCAACTATGACACATAATGCGAAGAGGATGCACACAAATAAGCGACGTGTGAGCCAGCTGATACCGCAAAAACCGTTCTCGTCGCGACGGAAAGACTTCCACTTCGCGGCGAGTTTCTCGTTGCGAATTTCACGTTTCCCGGATTTGGTCATTTCACGCAGCTCCGATGTTTTCCATTCAGCACCAAGAGCGGGTACTGTAACAAGTTCGACAGGGCCAGTTCCAGACTCGGACCCAGGGGTTTCCGGTTTTGAGGCTCCTAAAGGAATTTGGTGATAGCTAGCAGGAAAAATCTGTAAAGTGTTCGTAAAACATGACTAGGTGCACCTACCCTGTGGTATTGTTTACAAACGCAGCGCTGTATCTCGGTCCAGAGTTATTGAAATCAGCATAGACGTCCCAACCTTCGTCATGGACATCTGGAGGGAGGTCATCTTTGTGCAGTGGTAGGTGCTCATCAGTACCGCCCTTTACAGGCGCTTCTCTTCCAGGTGCAAAGAATGATGTTCTGTTGTAACCGGCTGAGCCTGCAGTTCCACGGTGGCCAGGTGGTCCCATATCACCTGTAAGAAGATCGGCACTGTTCTGAGATAGGCGATTCTGGTTAAAGGCTGAAGATATCGATGAGTCCATGCGGGGTCGGTGTCCTAATGGCAATGTTGACGGTTGTTGAGGATGAAGGGAATAATTGGGATCGAACGAATTTCTACGTTCTTGAGTGTCATAAAAAGACGATACGTTGGATGGACGGCTGTCAGCCATCGTGTTCAGATGCTCGGACACTAAAGTGCGGCAAGAGGTTGGTCAATAAGTAGGCACTTAGTTATCAGGAGGACCTACTCACCGAAAGGTGACCTGGTGGATGGTCACAGTCACGTGGGTCACTCGATTGGGGGTTAAGGGTCCACAGACCTATCAGGTCGTCTCAGCCAAGGCGGTCTAACTTTCAACATGGAGGTCTGCTTGATGCTATCTTATCTATTGTATATTTGAGCGCTGATGCTGATACAGGTGATAAATGCACAATCAGCACTCCTTTCTAATTTTGAGGTTTTATCACTTCTCCGTGAGCTGGAGAGTGAGCAACTGGCTGAAATGCGCCTCGCACTAGCAGTGAAGAAGGAGCAGGCTGAGAACGGCCAACCAGACTTGAGTACACTTCCTAACCAACCACCTACTCCCGAAGTCTGT
>QFEC01016562.1:0-10823 GCA_003316585.1 Gomphus bonarii | reverse complement strand
AGAAGCTTCAAATTTTGAATTTAGCTCCTACCGAGCTAGTTGAACTATATGTTGTAAGTTTATCTAAAAATTGTGTCCGCGCCTCATAAAACTTGCATGTTAGATTGTGGAGGAACTGGAAGATCGTCTAAGCGACCGAATCGACGACATTCTTGCACTGGTCCGCAACTCTCTTTCTAGCACTGCCGAACCAGATGCCACCGTAGTCTCTGGCACAATGGATGAGCAGGTGCCGAAAGATGAAGATGCAGAAGGCGAGATTGTCGAGGAATTGGAATACACTGATGCAGAGATCGTTGCTGAGGAGTGGGATGATACTGGAATGATGGACTTCGTAGATACTGAAGGTGCATTCGAAGGTGACTTAGATGTAGAAGACGTCGATGAATAAAGCATGCCTTGAACCTTGATCTCCTGCCGTTATAGGTCTTACAGCTGAAACATGGAATCGTTTTCTCTATTCGACATGACATCACTGGCAACCATTGAGCTACATGAAATTAATGTAGGACACAATACCTTATAGTAAATATTTCATGGAGCAATAACTAGACCATAGGCATAGACCGAGTCTAAGCATAAAATATTGCAACGTCCCAATAAATGTCTTGAAAAATTATCCATCTCAATAACTTGAAGGATAATGTCAAGAGTCATGGCGTGATCCCGCCACTACAGTGTTGAGACTAACCCACCTGTATATCAACCTTGCATCTTGGTTATCGCGACTGATTGCGAGACCTTGAAGTTACAGCTCGAATATATGCAGGGGATGGGGGATCGAGAGATGGTTCAATGTAAGGTGGTGGTGGGGAAGTATTGGGAAACGTATTGGGAAACGTATCCAGCGCTTCAGCGTCCCTTAAGTCTGGGCCCACTTCGCTATTCTCAAGGTCTCTTCCTCTGTAATATGCGACGCCAGCCATGGCCGTTAACAGCGCCAAAAACAAGACTTCATTGGAAAAAAGAAGAGAATCAAAGATGGGTTTATCATAAGCATCAGGACTAGAGTGAATACACCATTACACGTACGAGTGGTAAAAATAACCGCAATTATAACACGAGACTTTGATGGGGTTGGAGGTGAAGTTGAGATGGGAGTGGCATTGGTGCCTGCTCTGCTGAGGCAAAGCAAATGCAACCAAATATAAAAAAAGAAAATCAAAAGTCGGAAATTGAGATCCATGGGTTACAGCTTCACTGAAGCTATATGGTCGGACCTCTCGTCTATATACTGTTCACACAAAACTTTTGGCTTCATGTACCAGTGCTTCACCGGATGCAGTGTAGTGCCAAAAGCGCGGACGAATCGATGGACCTGATGACGAATTCTTACACCATGTCTTTCAAGAAGAATTCCAGCAAGGAAGCATAACATCGGAATGCCTCATAGCCACTTTGAAAAGGGGCTGTGCCCAGGTATATATATATTTATGTACCGCGATCACGCGGCAATTCCCGAGCTAAGTACACCATGTTTTGGCTAGTAATCCCTATTACCACGATATTCACCCTTTGGGCATCAAGTAGCTGGCTATACTCGTGCAAAAAAGCTCTCAAAGATTCCTCCAAATCCAGTAGAAAGGTCATCCTAGACTCACTAAATATTCATGGTACGAACGCAAAGAGAAAGCGGTTTGTAGGATTCTTTCATCCGTATTGGTGAGTAACAACCCAGAATAATTAACTTCACTCTGTATCATTTGATTAATGCTACCTCAGTAATGCCGGGGGCGGCGGAGAACGAGTCTTATGGACTGCTATAGCTTTCTTGCAGCGGACAGAACCGGATATCATCAGTGTGGTATATTCGGGTGACTTGGGAGTCACAAAAGAAGACATTATAGAAAAGGTTAAAGTGGGTCTATATCATAAATCACTACTAGTGTTTAAATAATTGAAGCAAGGTGCTAAGGCACGATTTGACATTACACTTGACCCAGGATCCCTGTACTTAATTTTTGTAGAATCTCGTTATCTTGTTGAAGATGCTACTTGGCCAATATTCACTCTATTGGGGCAAAGTTTAGGGTCAATCTACCTTGCCTGGGAAGCTATGTCGAAGTTTGTCCCTGATTTGTATATTGGTAATATGTTAGTATTTTGGCACAAATATGTCTCACAGCTTATAATGATAGATACGATGGGCTATGCATTCACACTCTACCTTGTCCGACTACTGGGAGAGATTCCAGTCGGTGCATATGTACATTACCCCACAATCAGCATTGAGATGGTGCATCGGGTTCGATCACGCACGACATGGCACACTAATTCTAACACCGTGTCTTCATCTGTAATCCTCAGCGCAGTCAAGCAACTGTTTGTTCTTTAGTGGCTTTTTGTCACCGTCACTTGACATTTATCTAGGTATTACCGCATATTTATGTTTTATTATTCTCTTTCGTTGCATAACGGTTCCTTCCTCATGGTCAATTCAACATGGACGAAGAACCATGTCGATGCCGTGCTGGAATTTGCCACCAAAGATACTTTGCTTGCAACCATTCACTCGATCATTGCTCATCTCGCTTGTAACCTCATGACTGTGTTACGCACCGAAAAGGTTGTCCATCTCCCGACCCAGATTGTGTATCCTCCTTGTGACACAAAGAAAATGTCGACATTCCCCCTTACAGGACGGAGTAGAATAATACTCAGCCTTGCCCAATTTCGGTATGTGCTTGAGGAATATTTAGACATGTTAGATTGACATAGTGAATAGTCCTGAAAAGGATCATGCCTCACAACTGCACTCTTTAGCAGCCCTGTTTCATATCCGTCCCGACTATAGGTCTGGAAGCGAAGAAGTCAAACTCGTACTCATGGGAAGTAGCCGCAATCCAGAGGACGCCGCCCGCATTGATAAATTGATGGCTTTGAGTAGAGAACTTGATATTCAGGTGAGTGTCCATTGTGTATGTGTTCGGAACAATGTTTTGATGCGAACGTATAGGCGAATGTCGACTTTGTGGTGAACGCACCGTATCCGACTCTGCTTGATTACCTTAGCCGGGCCAGTATTGGGATTAGTACCATGGTGGATGAACATTTTGGGATCAACATCGTTGAGTTCATGGTCTGTCCGAATTGTTATTTCTTTGAATGAATTGCTGATCGGTCTTGGCCCCTAGGCTGCTGGATTAATACCGGTCGTCCATGCATCAGGAGGCCCATTGCACGACATCGTAGTCCCCCGAAATGGCGCAAGGACAGGTGTGCCTTGAATTTAGTTTCACGTTTACCTTGGTTGTAACCTTTTATACTTTTCATGTAGGATTCCACTGTACAACTCCCACTACGTTCGCCGAATCTTTGCATACCGCGTTGAGTTTATCGCAGGAGGAGGACTTGGACATACGTAAGAGAGCCAGGGAGCACGCTGTGGAACGTTTTTCTGAGAGGGAATTTGAGCTTGCCTGGGAAAGGAGCGGCTGGTTGGAGTGGAGAGAGAAAATCGGGTTGGGTCAGTCAGGAAAATGAGATTCAACTTATATTTATGATTGCTACGTACTCATTGTTCCCGTCATTGCTGTGAATGTTTTCAATATTTGAAGCTGTCATGGAATGTAGCAAACGACCAAGAAACTCGGTGTTCAGGATAGACATACTAGCCAGTTCTCCCTGTTCTGATATGACTTGGCGGAAAAGCTCTGACTTCTATAACCACGCCAGGAATCGACGAGGGAAGAATAAGATAAGCTATTTGCAGAACCTGAGGATTCTGCAATTCATACATACAGTTTTATAAGCGCTTTTCCTGGCCTCTCAGGAGGGAAGCCCTAGAAAAAAAAAACATAAGTTTGAATCAGAATATCTTACATCGTATGATACTTGAAGGTGGTGAATTTTCAAGGAAAAGGCGGTATGTCAGCTGAATGACTTAGAGTCAAGGACATCTCACCTCTAAACTTTTTGGTTTTCTTGACAAAAGGACATACCTACTACTGCGTCGGTACCAAATTGACAATAAATTATAACGGGAGATATGTCCGTAGACTCGACATAGAAAGATGGAAATGTTGACTTGCAAGAAATGGAGTCCCAAGTTGGCTCTTTTATTGTCTGGATATGTAACCCTGATTGCCAGAAATAACTCATACTGTGCCAATGATCCATCAAGATGAGGCCTTGTGATCCGTTCGATGTTACACAGGTTCGCACAGAACGGCACAATGAGTATTCCCCCTTACAGTAATGCGCACTGGTCTACAGTGCCACAGGTTCTGGCAAAAGTCAGTGCCTCCAGTGATATATGCATTCCGATGCGTGTTACATCGCTCGCCTGTACATTCTAGAAGTCTTGGACTCAGCTTTATGGCAGAGTAGGTAGTGAGTATCTCGGAAACTGTCCGATCAGACAGTGCTATTTTGCACTGCATATGTATATAACGGCGCAGCTTACTTGTTCATCAGAAGTTAGGAATAAATGTGTCCTCATATAGCCGTCAATGCTGTAGTAGATCATAGCGCTCTGATTAGTAGCCACGAGTGCCAAACCCTACTGAAACATTTGACCAAATTAAATCAAAAGTCAATGATTTTTGGCTTGTGCTGACATACGACCACTGTGGCAATGAAACATATGTGAATTGAACCATTTGCGCCTCGGATTTATCCATGTTGGATCATAAACAATAACCTGCTAGACTATAACGAGGCCATGTATATTGCAGTTGTCCCATTGGCACCACCAAGGTCACCATTTAGTAGTCCTTCTGAAAAATGTGATAGTCTGTCGAGACAAGTTTGTATAATCCAGAGCAACAATTGACACTAGTGTTTCCAGGTCTCCTATCAATATCAGAAGGACAGTCTGCCTTACTTTGCCTTCAGAAGGTCACTAGATCAAATTTAGTGAGTCACTTAACAGACCGAAAATGAATGTGACTAGAGTAGGTACCAGCGGTGAGAGGGAACATGGTGGGCCATGCTTAGCGGGGCCTTAGGATTTCCGAGGATGTTAACTGTGTGCGGAATACGATTTGCGGGGTTGGTGATGCTTGCCATTGCAGACGCTGAGTTTCCGCAGAGTGCCGGTTCGCCGGTTCAGCTGACGAAACTCACCCTTTCGTTCTACTGCTACAGAAACATGTGGAGGATTGCGAGACCATTAGTTAGTTTCGCATCACCTTTGCGTCGCCAGCGTCTAATCCGCTTTGAAAGCGTGTAGGTGTGGACACCGGCGTGGCCTACTTTAGGCGCCGCTTTACCCTCTTTATAAACATTGCTTAACGTCGTCTCGCCTAGCCATAGAAGATCGATGCACTCAAAAGTGGTACGTGTTGTTGTCTTTCAATTTGTAAACCTTCTGTAACCATCGTGGCAGGTAATCATCGGCTCAGGGCCTGCGGGGCACACGGCCGCTATATACCTGGCTCGTGCCAACTTACATCCTGTGTTGTTCGAGGGGTTCATGGCCAATGGTTTTGCAGCTGGAGGCCAATTGACCACGACAACCGACGGTGCGTCCCCTTCACACACACACGGCATGTTTGGATATTTAATTTCCAATTAGTTGAGAACTTTCCTGGTTTCCCGGATGGTGTACGAGGACCAGAGATGATGGACAAATTCCGTGCACAGTCGATTCGTTTTGGGACGAAAATCATTACAGAGACGATATCCAAAATCGATCTCTCTGAACGGCCGTTTAAATATTGGCGGGAGGGTCAGGAAGATGGGAAGCCCGAAACTACCGATGCAGTGATCATTGCGACTGGAGCTAGCGCGAAGCGTCTGGGTCTCAAGGGAGAGGATACGTACTGGCAGAGTGGAATCTCGGCTTGTGCTGTCTGTGACGGGGCGGTTCCCATTTTCAGGTATTTGTATTTGCCCCCATTTGCCACCATATTACTGAAGTTGCCGTAGACAGAAACCTCTTGCCGTTATTGGTGGAGGGGACTCTGCCGCGGAGGAAGCGACTTGTAAGTGTGACGAAACATGAATGTTCTCCATGACTCAAGGAAACACGCGTGTAGATCTCACAAAGTATGGGTCGCACGTGTACGTACTCGTACGACGAGATGAGCTTCGTGCCTCGGTGATAATGGCTAAACGCTTGAAGTCAAATCCCAAAGTTGTGCGTGGTCAATTAACCCAGAGTGTCTCTCCCATTTTCATAATAGAGCATCAGACCATTTTGTGGAATACTGTAGCAACTGAATGCTTGGGTGATGGTGATTTGCTCAATGGCCTACAGATCAAGAACATAAAGACTGGGGAGGAGAAAATCTTGCCAGTCAATGGATTGTTTTATGCCATCGGTAGACTCACATCTTGGCTGTGTAATAATGTTTACTGATTATGAATGAACTAGGCCACGAACCTGCAACAGAGCTTGTCCGTTCACAGGTTACGACCGATGCAGATGGTTATATCATCACGGTCCCGGGTACAACGCAAACGAATGTGAAAGGGGTCTTTGCGGCTGGTGACGTGCAAGACAAAAAATATAGACAAGCTATTACTTCAGCGGGTAGTGGTTGCATGGCTGCATTAGAAGCTGAAAGATTACTCGCAGAGGAGGAGGAGCTTCAGGACCATTAGACATGCCCTATATTTGTTTTGGAGCAAATGAAATTCTAAGTAACAACCTAATAACGTCACACCAACGATATTATCGTCACTCTTTTGAAACAGTTTTATTCAATACATTCCGAATGATGTCTGCATGTTGTATAATGAGAATATACATATTCTCCTATTTGTTTAAGCCCAATAAATCAATCGCTAAACCCCGTTTCAGCCCAATCAAATCTTCACCGTCCAAAGGTGAAGTGTTGAGCCAAGCTGCACCCTCCGTCATAGATATGTAAGGATAATCAACGGAGTAAAGAATCCGATTCAAACCAATCTGGTCGATGTGGAAGTGTAGGAGGGGCGTGGCAAAATTTCCAGAAGTAGTCTCGAATAAGTTGGTCCGCCAGTAAGACGACACATTCCGCAACATAGGCATGCCTTGTGGAACTCGCCGTGCCAATTCTGGGATAGAGATCGTCAAGGTTGTCAAATTGAACGAAAGGACTTTGTGATGAAAACGCTTACGCTCATCGATTCTGAAAAGGTCCGAGGTAATGCGTTCCCCCAAATGCCCTACAACCACCTTGAGGTTTGGAAAGCGACTGCACATACGGTGAGTCACAATAGATCGACTTGTTGAAATGAAGGATATTTGGAAAATCGACATACTCGAAAATACCGTTTACGCATAGACCAAGAACATGATTCGAAAGTGTCACTGCAAATTCTTGTTGGGGGCCGTTTAAGAAGATGGAGTGTTGATACTGGAGCGCGGTGAGCTGCGAAATGCCCACCCGCGGATGGAAGTACACAGGAACGTCCAAATCAGTCACCATTTGCCAAAATACGTCATATTCTGGCCGATCATAGTAAAGCAGAGTAGCTGTTATAGATAGGAATAAACGTGGTTTCATGTGAGCATATGAAACATATGACACCAACCGTTGTCGGGGCCGGATTGCTGGTAATCATTCAACAATGCGCCTAGAAACCCGAGTTCAGTCACAGTGCGATTGAGCTCTTGAGCAGCTAATGTCGCATTGTGCATCGCTAGTGCTGCGAAGGCCCCAAAGCGCATCGTGTTATTGGAAATGGAAGCTGCCAGTTGATTGTTTACGCTTGTAGCCAGTTCTGCAGCGGCAACCGGGTCTGAAATTCCCTGGACACAGGGTGACGCGCAAGAGAGTACCATCTATATGGGCGAAAGGGATAAATTTCGAATATTCAGGTAACGATGCGATACTATTGCACTGACAAAGTCTACTCCCGTGGCATCCATCTGAGCTAGTCGTTGATTGTGTATGTCGAGTAAATTAGCCTTTAGCTGAGCCAGTGTTTGAACTGTCATATTGTCAGGCGAATGCATCAGTAAGCAATATATTCACTTCATAAATAACATACACAGCGGCGGAGCACTGCCACTACCATCAGGATAATGATGTTTCAGTAATATTCGAGTTTCTCTCATTCCGTACCCACACCACTCACTTCTGTTGGTCTAGCAGTTCAGGAACTGTCCAAGCCTCTTCGAAAATGATGGTTCCGCGTCCGGTATTATTCCAAACCCTTGCGTTGACAATGTGGTTGAGGCAGCCTGCAGCAAACAGAGCGCGGAATAACATCATACGCAGACAGGGAAGTCTCATGCTTCAGGATGGCTTAAGTATCCTGTCTGGTCATATAAGAGTCGCACGGCTAACAATATCCACAAGGCACACGGTCACCAGAGGTATCTGGTCATCTGGGGCCTGTCATCACATTGACTGGAACAAGGGCGACAGCGTGGAGAATAAACATATCACAGAAGACACACTGCATGTGATTGGTCTAAGTTGTAAAATATAGAACACAAATGGCAGCGTGAAGTATAAACCTGTTACAGAAGCAAAACATTTTTGTTGCGCTTGTTGGTCTAAACAAGGGTGCGTGTGACCAAATTGTCACTACGCGATTACAGCATTATTAATAAGGATAATAGCATAAGTTCGTCTCTTACCATATTTTTTATAATACTGTGAATATTGTGAGAAGTGTTGATGTTTTTGTTATTTATTTCTGGATTGCATAATAAGGTTTGACCCAACTTCTTACCAGACGTGAGTTAATCATTTATCCCTACCGTTTTAATTATGATTGCATTATAGTACCTATTAATATCACCTTATTAGAATGTAAGACTTGATTGAGGCACAGAGCCTGTTAATATCACCTTAGACTTGTTTCTAGTGGTGAAAACTTTCCCCAACAAATTCAACAGAGAAGAAACTCAAAATTCCAGCTATCGGCGAAGAATCGACACTAATTGCGGCAGCTATAACTACGAGCTCTAGGTATTTATACACTTATTTCACAAAGCATATATCTCATATCCATCCTTGGCGCAGGAAAGGTTTGTCAAGACGCTTATATGAGATATATGCTTTGTAAAATAGTTGACATTACTATGTAGAATCTCTTTGTCAGTGACTGAGTAGTCACCAATTCCGGTTGGAACAAGACTCCCGGTGCCCTTCGACAGTATTATAACATCGCAATATCTTAACTACCGCGGTACAACCGATGAATCTCACTCTCGTATATTCTGGAATGGGTCTTCTGGACTGATATGGTGACCTGAAGTAATAATGGTATAGGTTCCGGAGCGTGGCTAATAGTCTCCGAGCTGGTGCATGGAAACCTTGAACCCGTGAGCTAGAAGACTGTCAAGGACTGCCGGAATCGGCCCGTTCTAGACCAGTAACCTAGGCTAAGATAAAATTCAGTTTCTTTTACTGTATGCCGACGACTACTTCATTCCAATTTGCAGGGTCCAAGCGTAATCGTTGCCAGTTCGATCATATTTTAACGTTACATTAAATATAAAGGTTATGGGTAACCCAACATCCGCCTGTCGGACGGTGTGCTATATTGTTTTTCCATCCGTCTTATTTCACTCGCTAAACTTGCACACGTGTATGGGAATTCAGGAGTATCAGATTGTCTGACATGGAAGAACCATCGTTGATGTCAATGGGACGATGTCATTCTGCTGAAGTCATTCCAGAGGTAATTTAAAAATGAAGAAAAAAAGATGAATGACGAAGGTTGAGGTCTTTCCAAATTGGATCTTTTAACAGCTGACCTTTGATCTGGATATACAACTTGCACTCCTTCCAGCGGTCAGTTTCCTGTCCAAGTACTAGTATCTTTAGGATCCACTTCCTTTTCCGGCATGCGATTATAAAAGTTATAGCTGCATATGACTGCCCTCAGCTTCGATTTGTTGAAACGGTACCCAGGGCTGCAGCCTGCGCAATTGTGGGAATGTCAGTTGCTTTTGCAGTCTCGACTATCAATTTCTGCCATTTTAGGTTATGCCGATATGGCCATCAATCGCCCTCGCTCACCCCGTACCCCTACCTCCCCATGTGCTTCCAGCGTCCAAGTCAGCGCCAGCATAGCTCACAATCTCGACCCACCATCGAGTAGCCCATATGTGACCGATTCTATACCCTTCAGAGCGAATGGCTCTTTGAACTTTGCTTGGAGACCTGGTGCACTTGTCAATTTCTGAAATAGCTATGAGATTCAACGCTATATCCCGTGGTATTCTTCACTGCACGCAGGATACTGACTGTCCAACTGTACGGGAGAACCGCATATATTTCAGGAGGCATCTAATGACAGCCATGGTATATGGGAGATACACAAAATTCACGGAAATTCTACAAACAAGTCTGATCTTAAACTTGACATACTTCAGGAAATAACCTCTTGTGGCAGAGATAGCTTTGTCCATCAGAAAGAGAGTGGCTAAATGGCTATGAGGTTGTGCTTGTAGAGTGATGATGGGAACTTAACTTGTACTGAGAATGGATGGTGTGAATGCTAGCCTTGCATCTAAAGAGTTATGACTTCTCTCATCTGCCCTGAGAATAAGATCAGCAGAAAAAAAAATCTATCTGAATATTGAATAACATCAACAACATTGCACCTATTCAAAAGTCTGGTTACCTACTGTTTAAATTGCCTGGCATTGTCAGGGGATGGTTTCAAGCATTGAGCCAAACCTAAGTCAGTTCAGCTGAAAGTGCACTAACTGACCTGAGAGTTACACCTGAGGGTCCTGAACCTTTGGGACCTTCAGGCCCTCTGAACAGCTTGGCACTAACCCACAAAGTTCTCAAATCAGACACCAAGACTTGGGGTTGTGTTAAGTGCGTGCACAACACACCCTAGGTTCGGGTGGTTCGGCTCAGTCCAATGAGCTGAAGGCTGACGTGGCGTTGGCTTCAATGTTTGTGCGTCGCGCCTATCTATCC
>QFEC01016515.1:0-16270 GCA_003316585.1 Gomphus bonarii | reverse complement strand
ATACCCAATCAAGATATAGATTGACTTGTTTGAACTCTGGAGCACCGTGGAATAGGGATCCCCCCCGCCTCCCTTTCGATCCATCGCGGTGATTCATTTATTATCTCGGACGGTCTGAAAAGGGGTCAGCAAGAACATAATGACCCGATGGGAGATGCTATGCCGTATAGATGCACTTTGCTGTGCTGGTACTGGTACTTCTGCATTGATGCTGAGGAGCTTCTACCAACGGTCGACATTTCTCGCGTGAAGGATCGGCCATCTCACCTCCCTGTTCGTGCGCCCTATTCGCCTTCGTACGGCATCATTGTTACGCCTGGTGTATCGCATTTTTAATATTATTTATATATCAATATATTTATATATAATATCTGCATACCCTGTTCTTTCCGGACCGTCTGTAAAAAAAGACATCGCAACTAGCCATCACGTGTATATTGTACTTTCGTTGGGATGCAATTGTACAGAAAGCGGAAAGCGGAAAGCCGAAGAAAAGAAAAGGAAAAGGAAAAAGAGAAACAGAAAGAAAAAAAGGGAGACACAAAACCAGAACCTTGGCATCGATGGATATCTTTAGAATACATTGCAGAGTCAGGCACACGCAGATGGGATGGAAGTGTGAGCGGGAGCGGAGGGTAGGTATGGTGTGGGGTGTATGTAAGTAATAAAAGGAGGAGGGGCAAGCATGAGTCCAATGAGTCTGAATCAGGTCGCCCGGGTAAAAGGTCCAGGATACAGCGGTGGGTTTCGAATTAGTCCGGTGATATCACGAGGAAGGGGAGGGGAGATAGCGTGTGAGGTATGTGGATGTGAAGGAAGGTAGCGAGTGGGCGAGCGGAGGGCGCCAGACTGTTGAGTACGGACGCGGCCACGGCCCAATGACATCCGCTGGAAAAAAAAAGAGGGTGCGAGGAATAAAGGATGAATGGTATTTCCGCAATGGTATGTAGAGCGGTGGTCCGCTATGTCATGCCGATGCCGATCATGCGTGATTGGTGGTGTAGTAACCGCGAGGCGTGCGAGCCGCGCTCGTTGACAAGTTTACTGATGGCGTTCAGCAGATCGGCACGTCGTAGAGGTTCTGTAAGAAGATGATTATATCAGTGAGCGGACGGGGTAGAACAGTAAGTCAAGTCGTACTGGTGATATGATCGTCCTGTGACAAAAGGCATGGGTGAGATAAGCTCATCGATACGGTACGAGAAGCGACTGACCATTCCGGCCTGCAGACATCGTTCACGATCACCGATCACTAAAAGGAAAATGACCATCAGATGCTAGGCACCTATCTAACCGAGGACACGTTACGCACTAGCATGTGCAGTGAGAGCAATGATGGGTGTACGCGGTAGCCCATCATGTAGCTCATACACCCTAATCAGTTCCGTGGCCTCCATCCCTCCCATGAACGGCATCGACACATCCATCTACCAAACGCGTCAACCATATAACGCAATACGAAAAACCAGCCAAACGCACAAGAATAATATCAAACGGATGCCCTTCCGCAATCCGCTGCTTAAACGCATCCACCGCCAAAGCCCCATTCTCCGCAATCTCCACCTGATGCCCGTACTTGTTCAAAATCTGCACTGCGAGCTTCTGGTTTACGACGTTGTCCTCGGCGAGGAGGATGTCGAAGCGCACGCCCGTGGGCGCGGCGACGGGGCTCACGGCATTGGACTCGAGCGCGGAGATGAGCGCGGAGGAGAGGTCTTGCGGTGACACTGGTGTGGTGACTTGGGAACTTATACTGTTGTCGAGACACCATTTTACTGGCAGGGTGTTGAGTTAGAATTAACGGTATGGGAAGGTGATTGATGTGAAAGCCTACGATTCAGACCGCGCATGGCCTAGAAGACAGGACAAGCATTTCAATGCTATTCGAGAAAGGCGAGAAATATTGACCCACACCCACCGATGACAACAGCACTATCGGGATATAGCGCAAATGCTCTACATCCCTCAGTGCTCCCGTCTAAACAATAAAAATATCAGGGTTCAAAATACGTAAAATGCTTCATATGCTGGCTTTCTCACGATGTTCAACGAATCGAGCAATATCGTATCCACATGCGGACACCTCTCTCGATCCGACACGCCCGAAATATCATGCACCACATGCGCCTTCAAGCCCATACTCTGAATAAGTTTTGCTACGCTGTCGCCGTCGTGCGCTGTGTCGATATAGAGTATTGTGCGCCCCGCGAATGGCGCCATGCGTTGCAGCACGACTTCGAGTGGTGGCGAACTGACTTGCGAGGTGATAGTGAAGAAAAATTTGCTGCCTTTACCGAGCTCGGATTCAACCCACATGTTCCCTTGCATGAGGGAAACGAGGCGCTTTGAGATGGAGAGCCCGAGCCCTGTACCTCCATATTCCTAGAACGACAATCAGCGTAAATAACCACAGACACAAAGAAATAATCACCCTGGTGGTCGACCTACACAAAAAAACGAGCACATCAGCAACCCACCACACATCTAACCCTTACGACTCACCCATCCGCCTGACAAAAAGTATCAAAAATCAAATTCAGCTTATCCTTCGCAATCCCAATCCCCGTATCCGACACACAAAACTCCAGCGTCACACTCTCATCGTCCAGCGCCAGGAGCCTACAGCTCAGCGCAACTATTCCCCTCCTGGAGACCTTCGACGGTGTGAACTTGATAGCGTTCCCGACGAGATTCGTGATGACTTGACGGAGACGGAGTGCATCTCCGATAAGCTGGTCCGGGATTTCAGGGTCAACGTCGTAGGTAAGGTCGAGGTTGTTTTGGTCAGCGCGGACGACGAGCGTTTTGAGAATACCGAAGACGGTAAAGCGGAGGGAGTAGGAGACTTGTTCCATTGTCATGCGGCCCGCTTCGACTGAGGACGGGGAAATCCTCAGATCAGATGTTGTACATGGAGGTGAGGAAGGACTCACTTTTTGAGATATCGAGGATATCGTCGATGATGAGCAGAAGCGATCGTGCCAGACTGTGCACAAGTAACAAACTCTCCCGCTGTGACCGATTCAAGTCACTATCCAACGTCAACTCCGTCATTCCAATAATCCCATTCATGGGCGTCCTGCGACGCCATATCAGCACGACAATCAAATAGCGCACAACACCGCCAAAAAGGATCACCCACCTAATCTCATGGGACATGTTTGCCAAAAACTCACTCTTCGACCTATTGGCCAGCTCGGCCGCCTCCCTCGCCGCTGTATTCTTCTGTATCGCCTCCCGCAAATTGAATACCATCTGGTTAATTTGTGTCTTCAGTGAGTCCATCTCTCCGCTCGCCTCCACCGTGATGAACCGCGTAAAGTCTCCGTCCATGGCCGCTGCTGATATCTGCGCGAACCCACGCACTTGTGTCGTCAAGTTGTGCGCCATCTTGTTGACGGATAATCTAGGTGCACCATGATAAGTACAAATCCTCAAAAACGTTAAAATGAAATAAGTCTTCACGTGATCTCCTTCCATGTCCCTTGCACTCTCCCAATATCCGCTTGCACCCCCAGCTTCCCTTCGGTCCCCACCTCCCGCGCGACCTTTTTCACTTGCTCCGCGAAGAACGCGAGCTGGTCCACCATGTCGTTGATCGTATTCACGAGGTCTAGAATCTCGCCTGATACAGAGACGCCCACGACCTTTTTGGTGAGGTCCCCACGAGCTACAGCGGTCTGGTTAGTTGGGTGGAGTCATAAATTGCGTCAGGGAAATTATTGTGATGTGGTGTGATGTGTGGGCGGATGTGATAATAGATGGGGGATGATAAGAATGACAAGAATGCAGAAATGAAAGCACTGCGCACCGTGGCCTTCGCAATCCCCCGTACTTGCAACGTCAACTGCACGCATACATTCAATATCAACGATACACAGAACCAATCCAGCACAGATATGACCACTCACATTCGTAGCCATGACGTTCACATTATCCGTGAGTACCTATACCCGACGGCAACGTAATCTTCTCGTCAGCTTTCATCCCCAGCAGTCCAAAAGATGCTTTACACACCTTCCACGTCCCACCGACATTCGGAACGCTCGCCTGTGCGCCGAGACGTCCCTCCGTGCCGACTTCGCGTGCGACTCTACATCACAGAAACACAACGTACAGAGATAGAAAGGTACCCAGAAGTATTTGTGAGCATACACAAATTCCCTGCAATAAGGGAGTGGTAGAGACGCACCGAGTCACCTCATCTGCGAACACGCTCAAACTCTCCGTCATCCCATTCACTGTTTCCTATTATACAGCATCAAGTCAGCCTCGTCCCAAAGCCCACGACACAACATAATTCGTATATCCATATCACACGTCCAAATACCAATGCAACGTAAGACAATGCATCACGACACCAACAATGGTAACGAAGGAGGAATAACAACGAATTCCGAATTCCGAATAACGCACCTTCAACTCCAAGATTTCCCCCTTCACATCCACTTCAATTTTCTTGCTCAACACGCCTTGCGCGACCGCCTTGGTGACCTCAGCAATGGAGCGCACTTGGTTGGTGAGGTTCATGGCCTGTGTTGCGCGTGGAAGGAGGGGGGGAGAGATTCATGTTTATACGATATTCGGGTGGAGGGTTAGAAGTAATTTGTAGTTCATGTAAGTGACAAATTGGCAGTTGCATTTTGCAGAAGAAATAAGGGGGAAGGTCAGTCAGTCATGAGTCGAGAAACTGTGATATACGAGTGCATACCATCAAGTTCACCTATAGTAAAACGAAAACGAAAACGAAAGTATGAGTATGTTAGAACCCTGCTTTTGTTAACAATAAAAACTCACATTATCCGTTAAGATCTATACACCAACAATCAAAGCCATTAGTGAGTTTCACAAGCTACCAGCATGAGAACAAAGTAAATACAATACCTTCCATGTCCCCTCTACGTCCGCCACGACGGCCTGACCACCAAGAATACCTTCGGTGCCGACCTCGAGCGATACGCGGGTGACCTGTGGAAGAGTGTCAGTACACAACTCGTAGTACACTTCGGTTCCGCAAAACCCCACAACCCCCCACTATCCTCTTCCTTAAAAAACCTTGGTGCCCACACACCACCCTCTAACCCCAAGTCCCAAAAAATGCTTCACCCACTCACCTCCTGCGCCAACGTCGCCAATTGTCGCACCATCGAATTGACAGTCATCTTCAAGTCCAACATCTCACCCTGCACGTCCACATTCACCGTCTTCGTCAGGTCGCCCTGGGCCACGGCTTTCGTCACTTCTGCAATGGAGCGCACTTGGTTGGTGAGGTTAGTAGCCATGTTCTGCAAGCGTGTGGGAAGAATAACATAGGGGATGGGGTAATGGGAGAAGATGGTTAAGTTAGTTGGGAAAGAGAGTTTAGTTGTTGGGAGAAGTTAATTTAATAATAATATGGAGGAAGCAATGCATGCGTACATTGACATTCCGCGTAAGATCTGCCCAAGTTCCCTGTACATCAGCAACAACTGCCTGGCCGCCGAGAATGCCCTCCGTCCCGACCTCGAGCGCGACACGTGTGACTTCGCTGGCGAAAGTGCTGAGTTGGTCGACCATTTTGTTGACGGTGTCTTTAAGGGTGGCCATTTCGCCTTCGACCTGGATGTGGGAGGTTAGCATCCGTGTATATAGGATAGCACTCATGTGTCCGAACGCTCGGGCGCGTACTGCACACAATGTCTCGAACACCGCTTGCTCATTCGCGCACTTACCTGAATCTCAACCTTCTGGGTAAGGTTCCCCTGGGCGACGGCGGTCGTCACAATCGCGATCGAGCGGACCTGATTGGTCAAATTACTGCACATCTGATTCACATTATACGTCAATTCGCGCCACACGCCCTCCACGAGCGGGACCTCCGCCATGCCGCCAAGCTTGCCCTGGCTCCCCACCTCGAGCGTCACGCGCGTGACCTCGGCCGCGAGCGTGCGCAGCTGGAGAACCATACCGTTCACGGTTGTCTTGAGGTCAAGGATTTCACCGTTGGCATCTACTTCGATTTGCTTGGAAAGGTCTCCGCGCGCAACGGCTTTGGTGACGGCAGCGATGGAGCGGACCTGGTTTGTGAGGTTTTCGGCGAGGACGTTGACGACGTTGGTGAGTTCGCGCCAGGTGCCGTCGACATCCAGCACGAGGGCTTGTCCACCGAGTTTTCTGAATGAATGTTAGCGAGGAATAACATGTATGATAGTTCCGGCGCACCCCTCAGACCCCACTTCCTGGCTGACGCGGGTGACTTCTTTCGCGAACTGGCCAAGCTTATCTACCATGGTATTGATGACGTCCTTGAGCTGCACCATGACAACGCCCTGCACGGGCACGGTTATCTTCTGCGAGAGGTCCCCGAGTGCGACCGCCTGCAGTGGGTCAGAACAAGATTAGAAAAGATGCGTGCGTCATCCGCGCACCTTGCACACACGCGCGACGTCCTGCACCTGCGCCTTGAGCAACTTAAGCTCCTCAACGGCACTCATGCCGCTTTCGAATGCGGCGGCACTGAGCGGACCTGGCGGGACGACGAGCGGGCTGCCGGACGGACTGATGGCAAGCGCAGCATTTGAGATACGGGTCGCGCTGCGCCCGCACGTCGGGCAAAAGTATTCTGTTGGCTGGTATGTGGTCGCGGGCGCAGACGCAGGCACGACCGCCTTGCTCGTTGAGTCCGGCAACGGTATTGGCGGGAGATCGTCAAGGCATATCGACATGGGCGACGCCTTCGGCACGGGGGTCGTCTCCGCATCGCTCGCTCCCCTGCCAGCACCGATTGAGCTAGTGTGTCCGTTACTCCCGTTCCCGTTCAGGTTGCGCACCGGCTTTGAGACGTTATCGTCGATCGATGTAGGCGTGATGGGCGGATCGCCGCCGCTGCGCCGTTTCTTCGTATCTGGGCCCGCACATTCGTTCGCCTTGATGCTCGCTACCAGGTCCTCTGCCGTGTGCATCCGCCGCGCAACGTTTGCGAGGCTGCGCTCTATCGCCTCTGTTTGCCAGTCTCTTGGCCCATCATACCGCGGCAACGGGGTGGACGTCGGTCCCAGCTCGTACACAGACAGCATTGCGACTAGGTGCGAGAGGAACGGGTGCATCATGTTGGGCGCCATGCCCGCTGTCGTCGTCGTTCTTGCGTTCGAGCGGAGTTGTGGTGCGGCAATTAGCGAACGGCTGCAAAACACCTCCATTGCCTTGCATTTCCTTCGATCTTACCCCATGCGTTCCCATCATTGTCCACGCCTTCTTGCATGCTCACAAACGCCTGCCTCAAAATGGATGCTACGTTGAATAACATGAAGTAGGAGCTATATTGCAGCTCTTAAGCTGTGCCTTAGGGCACGAACTGAAAAATGGACTTGCAGGTGGCTGGACGCGCTACCTGCACCTCAATATCTGACATCGCTTGCCAATACGAGAATATGAAGTTAGGTCAGGGCTGTAGCGACTTGCGACTCGGCAGCTCCAGGCTCTTCTGGCGCGATTCTCTTCTCTCTGTGATCCATACAGCCCATCCCATAGACGATCGTCAGTCAGTCAGTCAACTCACGTCAACACTACACTCAACTCCACCACTCCACATCAACGGAGTCACTGTTACTATGAACCTGCTTTCACTTAAATGCTGAGCTCGCTTTAATCGATGGGCCTACTTCTGCCTTCCGTTTTGTTTTACTTCTCTAAATGTCTGTGTTATACACTGAACGAGTACCTCCCAAGTGAGTGGAATACCACTTGATCATCTATTCTGTGTCGTACCTTTCTCCAAGTCTCGTGCTCAAAACTTGAGTTCACACTGCTTGCAACAACTATCAGAGTTGATGCCTTACCTGACTCCGGACGCCTTTCGTATAATGCTAAAGGACGCGTTTTCACGATTAACGATGACACCATACTGACCATTTATACAGTGAGCATTTCATCATTATTCTAGTTCTCGCTGATTATTGATTTCGGTGCCTCCAGCCCTTCGCCGTATCCCCCGATGGGTCATTCAGGGCTTGACCCTTAACAAGCAAAATTCGGTATAAGATATTTCTAACAGACTATACATTTCGTCACACACAGGCCGCGTAGCTCGGCCACATTTGAGGACGTAGCTGACTCATAGTACCTTAGCACCTCGCCGACTACCGAAGTATTGACTTCATCCGAATATGCTTTGTCAACATTACAGCAACATGAGAAGCCCTAGCACCATCATTGAATGCCGAATCCCGACGTCAACGACCCTGCCATTGATCCGGCTAATTGATTACTCCCTACGCACATAAAGGCAAGTTCTTCCAACCTCCACGTCCTCCCACTCTCGTACTCCTGTTGTGCAATAATGGCGACCCTCGAAAAAAAATCCATCCTCATCTTTGGTGGATCATCTGGCATTGGATACGGTGTCGCAGAAGCATGTCTCAAATCCCGCGCCAGCCTCGTCACCATCGCCTCATCCAACATGGACCGCGTCACTACTGCCGTGCGCCGTCTCGAGGTTGCAAAACTTGGTAGTGGAAAAATCCATGGCGAGGTTGTTGATGCCACCGATCAGGCTGCACTCAAGGCGTTTGTGACGAGAATTGGGGAAGTTGACCATATCGTGTGGACAAGTGGAGACAGGCCGTCGCTCCACTTCCCGAATGTCGATGTGGCTTCCATCAAAAGTATTGAAGATGTATCTCAAACCACATGATTACTGATGGATCCACGATGGTTTTGTACAGATATATACGACGTCCGGTTTTGGGGACCTGTCATTGTAGCGCAAAACGCAAAGATTCGTGACGGTGGATCGCTTACATTGACCACCGGTAAGCTCGCCCGTATCAGCTAAACCCGACTTGATTGCCAATTTTCCCATTGCCCTTAGGCGCTGTGCTGGTAAAGCCACCGAAGACATTATCAATAATAGCAGGTTTGGCTGGTGCAATAGATAGTCTCACGCGCGGTCTCGCCGTTGATCTTGCACCTATTCGAGTGAATGTTATCTCCCCTGGATTGGTGTGTATATTTCACCGTAGTGTTTCCGTTTACACATAAGTGACGTCTATCCACATATTCTTCACAGGTCGATACAGAGGTATTAGCAACGTCCCGCCCTTTTAGGGATGTGCTTTCGTATGATTCTAACACTACTTTTACTAGCGCCACAATCACTTGCCGGAAGCAGAAAAGAACGCGCTCTATGCAGCTGTCAAGGAGTCTCGCCTTATTAAACATATCCCTGTGCCTGCTGAAGTGGGTTTTTATGACCGAACTTTTCTTTGTCACAACTGAGACTTTTCCCAATAAACTATCCACCCAGATCGCAGAAGCATACCTCTTTGTAATGAAGTACGTTCACTATATCATATCTCCTACTTCCATTCTCGTTACCTCCAATTTCTAATATAACCTCTTTCCACAGATGCCCGTTCATCACAGGACAGCGCATTGAGGTTGATGGTGGATATGTGCTCGCCTGAAAACGACTGGGGAAGTAGGCCCCTGTTGTGTGGTGTGTTTCCGCTGCATTCGCCGTAAACTATAACCGCCTTCTAGACAATGGTAATACTTATATATGACAGACTCTTTCTTGCATTGGCACTCAAGATTCGTAGTCGAAAACTGGAAAATATCATACTGACGGACCAGTATTTATGAATACATTCGTTGAATGCGTTGTCCATTGAATTAATGCACTAAAGTATAACATTAAAATATAACATAATTGATTCTTATATTATGAAAAATATTTTTAAAATCACCATCTAAAATTTTACAAGGTTTCACATATTTATCTGATCTTATTCTGGGCATAGTGACCTACTCAATCTCCAATTTTTATTTTAGATGCCATGGCAGAGACAGCACTTTAAAATTTGGAGTCAAGCATTACTCGTGGATGCTCCCGCGACATTCGGCTGAGACGTTGCTGCGAAATTTTTCAGGTTCAATACCATACGGCAAGCCTAAAACGAATCAGAGGGCGGCTTTGTTTAAAAATAACCTCCTGACGTACTGCAATAGAAGTGATGACCACTACCCATCTGCGAGGGTCACGTTTAAAAGAAGTTCAGTAGGAGGCTGTCAATAACGCACCTCAGCCCTACCCCCTGAAAAACAAGGGATGAACGTATCTCTAAATGAATATTCAAACAGTTGACAGCTTTTTTATGAGTGGTTCAGAGGATAGAAACAGCGAGAAAAACAATTATATACCGAACATCCTAGAGCAAGTGTTAGGATAAGCGACAGCCTGCCATCAGGACGCACAGGAAGGTTGACTGACGCGAAAAAGTAGAGGGCACCGTCTCTGTTTGTCTGTGAGCCAAACACAGGCGCACAATAAATTACAGTAAAGTTCACCTAAAAAATATATTGACTAATGGATTCAGGAAAAAACCAATATCTTGAGCGTGTTTGAATAATTTGTACATTGTCATAATGACACATATGGCTTTGGCTGTACATTCAACCCCCGATGATGTGTATTTGACAACAACGTACCCTGAAATGCTAAGGCAACCCCCCTATGGAACATCAGCATATGTGAGCAGAATAATTGAGACACCAGACCAGAAGCTCAGCACTAGGTTATATTCTGGGAAACCCAAACAGATGCATCCTGTTAGAAGGCCAGACGGGACATGTTGTACTTCGAGTGTTTGAAATGCCAGTGTAAGCAGCACAATTCCACACTTCTTCGCGTGAGTAGAAGGGTTAGGAAGCAGTCTACAAATTTCACCCACAATGGTCTCAACTGGGATTGACTGGTTGTCAAAACCTGTGATACATGAACTTAATAGGAAAAATTCACTTAGCCAAAGAGCAGCTAGAAGCGCCCCCACTATAGAGACACATTAGGATTTAAATGGCACAACAGATTGTATAACTGCTCACTCCGCTTATCTCGCCCATATATCGCAAAAATTCGAATAACAACAAGGCCATCCGTCACCGGCAAAATCATCCATGCTCCCCTATAAATTAACGATCACCAAGATTACAGCGAGATATTATAATTTCTCTCACCAGTGCTCGAAAATGGAAAAGTATCCACAGCTACACGGGAGTCAGGTAGATAAACAATATAAAGCAGCCTAGAATCATACAACTAGAACCAGAATTGTGAGATAAGTGTTCATAATAATTCAAAATATAATCACATTCTGGGACACAAACGGAATAGCAATTACTACGTTGAATTGGATCCTATCAGCGTCTTGGAGATATGTTAAAAACGTACTGCAAGCATTGAAGAACATGTAAATCATCGGAGGATATCTGGAAAAGAAATACAGAAATTTGACCAGAGACCAGCGAGACCTGACAATTAAATCAGAATGTTTAGTAGACAGTGAATCTCGTGCCCACCGCCAAATATGTGTCATTTCTTGATTGAATGTTATCGTAATTTCATAGGCAAGCAACGCTGTTGCGCTGACTTTTCACAGCTCAGTGGATGCCGAGAGATAAATTACAAGTGAAGATACCAATCATCAAGTGGGTGATTTGCTGTTCTTGCCGGACTTGAGACAAAAAATGTTCGACTTCGGACATTTTGGTGGGCAGGAAGCTCGGCTCGTTTCACTTGCAGTTCACGTTTATGAACTGGCGACCGCGTGTATGGAGAGACAATAGCCATGATCAACAACTCAGATCATTTCGAAATAAAGCGTTATCTGCTTCTGACGAAGGATGACCTCAAGTGACCGGTGATGAGCTGAAAAGGAGGAGCTTATTAAATCACTCAAAACTCATCAACTTCGATGTTTGATAGGGTGGAAATGAATCGTGTGAGCCGGTGCAAAAGGTCAGATCTCAGTCGCACATTAACCAGTGACAACTTATGCTACGCAAACCAACTACGGAAACGCACATATAGAGATCTTGAAGATAACCATAAACAAAGGCCGCGCCATATATCAGCTCTGGAGGCGTGATAATCATGAATAGATGTCGACATAAAATTCAAATATCTCGACCATGGCCACAGATTGGGCGTAGGCCACATGGGTTGTTGTTCACTACTATCAATGAGGATTTCCAGGAAGACTCGGATGAAGTGGCTGTAGATACCATTGTTATAGTTGCCAAGGTTAGCGTGGCGCAGCGACAAGAAACTGGGTAAACTCGGAGTTGCGATTAGGTCTCATTCTATGTCTACCATCCTATGAACGAATTTCAGCCAGTCACCAAAGTCAGTTAGTCTCATCAATTACACGACATCACTGAGACTCACGGTTCATCTGGCGCGACATAGATGCTGTGCATTCACTGGATCAAGCCTTAGAATCCTCATCAACTTTACACTCAAGACGAGGAGAGGCGAGGCGAGAAGGCGATGTTTGGATAGATTCTATTCATCGTGGAACCTTCCTTTCTCATGCCAACACTCACATACGTATCCCCTCATTATATTTTATTATTCTGCTACAGTAATTGGAAGGAATGATATTCTATCTATGAACGTCTGGACCTGGCCACCGCTCATGCTCTTTCTTGGTAATTTATGCGGAAGAAATGGAACACAAGACGATTAATATTCCAGTAGGACTCGTGAGGGGTTGATTAAATGTATCTCTGTGGCATCTGCACACAGGACTCCATAAACTTGTTCTTCCTTCTTCGTTCCAGACCATCCAGCATCCAGAGTGTTATATCATTTGAGAAGAAAATTGGGTTATATTGAAACTATAAGTTAGATATTAGGAAAAGGATAGAGAAAACATCTGAAGTAGGATATATGCATGAGATTAAACAAAAACCAGAGTTTCCAGAAGGAATAAATAGGAGCCACGAAAGATATTTTAATCTCTATAATTACATTATGTTTTCTAAAGTAGTTTATGACAATATTTAGAGCCTAAAGAGTGTGGAGCGAGACGAGAATTTAGTGTTGTTTTTTTGAGAAACTGATAAAAATTGTTTTTGTGTTTTTCTGGTGGTTTTGGAGTGGTAAAAAGAACTTAATATTGTTTTTACATTAATATTACTATGTACTACAATAATAGGAGTAGCATGAACTGAATGGAACATGCATATACCTAGGAATGATGAGGAAATGATATCATGTGGGATAATATTATACATGAAGATTTTAAAGAAAAGGAAAGTGTGGAAACATATAAACATACTGATAATGCTCCAGTTTGAAAATTGAAGTGTTTTTGTAAGGAGGATGGTTGGCCAGACACATGCTGGCCCTACAAAGTATGCTGATGCCATGGGTGCTTTTGGTACATCCTAATTAAGTGGAGCTTTTGAACTATAATCATTTGGGTTTTTGGACATGGTGTAAATTCAAGAGATGAAAAGGTAGATTGATTTCATGTTGTTTTTGTATCATAGATTTCAGTGTGGGAGGAGGAAAATGATTAAGTTTGAATGGAATTTGACTTGAGTACTTGTAAGTGCTTGGGGTGGTTAAGGTTTGGATACCTATAATACACTATTAAGAGTGAGTAAAGCTAACTTTTGATAATACAAATAAAGTAAAGTATTATTCTATCTGATAACCAGTAACAGATACAATAATGCTGGTATTCTTGTTGTAGAAGAGATCCAGGTGTTTGGCAACAAAATGCTTCAGTACAGGCACTTCATCTTGGGGAATGAGTCAGAAATGTAATAGAACTTAACAAAAAGCAGATAAAAATGTAAAATAAATCTTGAAAAATAGCTCTGATCAGGTTTGAACATTGTATCAAAACAGTTGGCTATATATAAGTAAAATGTAGGGGGCAGGGATCCATGCCCATATATGTACCAAGGGATACCAAAGTGAAGTAAATGAATAGAAAGGAATATGAAGTGGAATGTACTGAGCTGAGCTGAGTGTACATGTATGGCTAGTAAGTCTGTGACTTGTTGTATGATATGTGGGGACTTCAGCCAGTACAACCAAGTGAACTGAGGTTCAGTGAATTGTACTTTGACACCTGCTTGGCCTCCACTCAATGCTGCTGCTCCTCCTGCTCCTCCTGCTCCTTCCTCTCCTGCTCCTCCCACTCCTTCCTCTCCTACCCCTCCCACTCCTTCCTCTCCCACCCCTCCTGCTCCTTCCTCTCCCACCCCTCCTGCTCCTTCCTCCTGCTCATTCTTCTCCCACTCCTCCTGCTCCTTCCACTCCTTCTCTTCACACTCACATGCTTGTCTGGCATCATGATCTCTCTTGCATTGTGCAAGGCATTAAGCCTCACATGCATCCTCATCTGATTCACTGCCCATGGAAGTGTTGATTGATCATGGGTGGGTTGGTTAGGAAGTGTTGGATGTGGCAGTGATGGTGTTCATGATAGAAGCACTTGATGTGAAAATCTTCCCAAAAAAAGTTTTTTATATCATCAATTGGTGCCAAAAGCTTAAATCCAAACTCCACTTGAACAGCTTCAAGGGTTCAGCCATAAGAGGGAGGTACTGTCAAAGTATGATCCAACCAAACCCTTGGTAATTTGGTCATTCCAACCAAATTTCATGTATGTCTAATTATCACAAGTCCCTGACATACATGTGAACCTCAGTTCAGTAACCTTGGTTCCTGTATGGTCATACATCCCCTGTCTCCATGTCTTATTAGATACATTCCTTACTCCCCATTCCTTAATCTGGTCATTCATCCCCATTCCAGTTTAGTATTTAAGTTGTCTCTGTTCATGTATGTACTTCAGTTGGAAATCAAACTGAAGTCCCCACATCCCTTCTAGGTATGCCCACTTGCTTAGTCCTGAACACTTTGGCTAAACTGACTGAGACCCCATTGAAATACAGTGACATGCCCAGATTTCCTTTTTCTTTTCATCACTAGTTATGGGTATATCCTTGGTATAAGTACTACAAATCTCATAGGTATTACTGCAGTGAACAATTCTCTATTAATTGTTTACTCTGTGTTCTGTCCTCCACTTCACTCATAACTTCAATTTGAAATATACCACTCAGACTTGTCATTTGAGTTCTGGACAACATCCAGATAGGTGCTACTCATATATTATTGTCTGCTCACAATGTTTGGAGCACCAGAGACTGTTCTTTCAATTACTATTGAATTTACAGTATTTCCAGAAACTAGTTCCAAGCCCCCAGTACTGGTGCTAAAGTGCTGGATTGATCAGAAAGCCTCTGGAATTCTGTTACTAGAATAACAAGAGACTTTCAACAAATTCAAATTTCAGATAGTTGTAGTAGTGGAGGATCACCCTGAGTCATCTATCCCTGCACCTATACACACCTTAACAATTTCTAGTCATGTGACATGAGCCAATACCTCATTAAAAGCCACCAATTTTGGCTTTTTTCACTCATTAACTGTCAGCAACAAAACCATTTGAATGAGACATGGAGTATGAAATATTCATATATCAGGGGTTCTATATATATATATATATGCTAGATTCTTGGTCTACAGGATAGCTAGGGTCATAGAGCATATGTCATAATATTTCCATAATTTTAAAAATGAAATTGAATTTCCTATTAGATACACAATCCCAAACTTCCAAACATGCAAACAGTTTTGTTGCTTACTGTATATGCACTCCTTTTCTCTTTTCCCTTGATCCTGTCCAGTCTAGACTTTATCCATCTCTTTTTATCTCCATTCTTCTTGGATCATCATCAGCTCCAATCCCTTCATGACTCCAGGCTGACTCCCTATCTCCATTCCATTCCTTCCACTCTTTAGCCACCTGGGCATCTATCACCCTAGGGGCAAATCCTTATAGTCATCAAAAATGTAAACTAGTGTAGAATGATGGAAAATGTACAGTAAGCTTCACTTTCTTTTGGAGATCCTTCAAACCATTGAGAACTTCAATCTTGCATGCATATACTAACTCAAATGTCCTGTGTTCACTGTATAGGTATTTTTTTATGTGTTTTCTACTGTTTATACTATGTAAGATATATTCCTCCTTTATTTATAACATTACATTTTTAGCTGTCTCCACAGCCATTTTTGACTCCTTCTTCCTTTGCAGCTTTCTTCACTCCCTCCTCTTCAGCTTTCCTCACTCCCTCCTCTACAGCCTTCTCTGTTGCCTTCTCCTGCTCCTTCCAATTGTACAATTGAATCTGTTTGAACTCTCCCAGGATTCACTCATTTTGTGGCTATAAGAATGCTTGAACAAATGAGAGAAATGCTATGTCCTTATATATGTGTTTCTGCCAAGCACTAACCTCAATTCCCACACCAATTTCCATCTTAATCACTCTAGGGCCTCAAGGCTCAGCCCTAATAGCAAGGTACTCTTAGATCCTGTCAGCAACAACAAGAGCTTCAATACTTAGGAGCGGAAGAGGGAAATGAGCA
>QFEC01016462.1:0-13355 GCA_003316585.1 Gomphus bonarii | reverse complement strand
AATAGAAGTTGAATTAAGGGTGAATGGAAGTATTAGGGAGTATTGTGAAGCACCAGGAGGGTTGAAAAAGGCCTAAGAGAGAATATTTGAACAAGAAAAGTCCTAGTAATTAGCAAAATAGATGCTAATAAAAGATAAGGTAGTTGTACATTGTATGAGGCTTGTGTTTTTGTACTTTGATCTTTTTAATTTGTTTTTGTCTTTTAGATACCAGGCTATTCAATATGAAAGTTCATAACCTAAGAGACAGATCCCCAACAGGATGTTTGCATATTCAATAGCTGATATACTCCACCACACCTGATTTTACATACTGCTGTGTGAGCTATCAAATTATACTAAATTACAGCTATATGATATGATATTATTTTATCAAACTTTTGTCTTACACTGAAGTATTGGATGCACTACAACAAGTTTTCTATTTTTGAAGTATTTTGTAAATTTCAGACTACACACTGCATATCCAAAAGAATGGTAAGCCAGTTTGACGAGAATCTGGCAAGCCTCCCCACCGGTCACCATAACCATTTCAACTCAAGTTTCACCGATGTAAGAATGGACAAATACCTCACAGCTATCCTAAGCAAGACCCCAGTGACCACATCTCATGAATGAGATGATAAGATACTTGATTCACTGATTACATCACATAAGATGGAGAGATTGAGATATGTTGCTGTAATTTACCATCTGGATTTCATTTCCGCTTTCATTTTTTTCTAGCACTGCAATATGATATACCTCTCAATGTAGTCTTCCTCAGATAGAGATGCATGGCCACCAAAGTTTTTTTGAGCCGCTGACTCTTCCCTGCATAGGACACCACGAAAAAGATGGGCATGATACTTGTATATCTGACTGACTGATCCACGACATGAGCAATAAGAGGCAAGAGAAGCGTTCAGCAAACAATACCGACAACGAAGTTTATGATGAGGGGGAGGCTCAGGCAATCATTCATTTCGAACTGGCTCATCTGGGTAACGGAATATTGTGGAGCGAAGTTCCTATTTTAATTTCATTTCAGGATTATAATTGTTTAGAAGCTAGGTTGAGAGGAAATTGAAGGCTTAAGATCTACGATAACAACAAGGCCTGATAGATATCCAAAACATGCTTTGGAGGTAGAGAATGCATGTGCCAAAAAGCCGCGAAACTCTGGTGGAAAAGAGCAAGGTTCAAGAGGAGGGTGGGTAAGTATCCAGTCCTTATCCCAAGATAGAGACACCTGATGCTTCCCCGATGCCACGAGTTGAAATGTGCCTGGGCAGATATGCGTGACTCGGCTTCCGTCCGGCAGTGGGATGGAAGCGAATTCTGTGAAAGCAGTCGATTCACCAGTGATCATGTCCCAGATACGAACTGTCTTGTCCGCCGAGCCAGAGATGACACTTGTTCCATCAGGCGAGAAAGCAACTGAAGTGACCGTAGCTGAATGACCCTTAAATATATGCTCTGGTTTCCCCGTAGTAGCATTCCATATCCGGACCGACTTGTCATCCGAGCCAGACACAGCACGTGCACCATCGGCAGAGACACACAGCACTGTGCTCGAATGTCCTTGGAGAATGTGCTCGATCTTCCCTGTCGTGGCGTTCCAAATCCGGACGGACTTGTCGGTCGAACTAGAAACCACACATGTCCCATCACGCGAAAACGCAACACACTCCACCCCATCGGAGTGACCCTTCATTTCCCGCTTTAGCTTTCCCATAACTACATTCCACATCCGCACTGACTTGTCATGCGAGCCAGACACGATTTGTTTCCCATCAGGCGAGAAGGACACGCTGGTGACCTGATCCGAATGTCCCTCCAGCACCCGCTCCATCTCCCCCGTATTTGCATTCCATATCCGGACCGACCCGTCCCCTGACCCAGACACAGCCCATATCCCATCAGGCGAGAATGTCACCGAATTCACCCAGGCTGAATGTCCTGTCAGCTCATGCTCTCTCTTCCCTCGAGCCACACGCCAAACACGAGCTAAGCTTGACATCCTGCGTCTCCTGTTACTTGATTGCGTACCCAATTCAGTCTTCAATTCTCTGCTAGTCAGATCCCAAATCCGGACTGAGCTGTCCCAAGCACCAGAGACAATCCGTGTCCCGTCAGGCGAGAATGCAACAGACAACACCATACCCGCATGTCCCTTCAGTATATGCACTATCTCTCGCGTCCTCGCATGCCAGATCTGGATCGAGGAGTCCATCAAGCCAACCACAATTCGTGTCCCTTCAGGCGAGAAAGAAACGGACGCCACCGGACTCGAATGTCCTAGTCTACCCTCTGCCTCCCCGCTAGTGGCATTCCAGATACGAACTGAGTCATCATATGAACCGGACACCACACGTGACCCGTCAGACGAGAAAGCGACGGACATCACCCAATGTGAATGCCTCCTCAGTACGTGCTCCATTTCTCCCCTCGATGCATCCCAGATACGCACTGTCATATCTCGCGACCCAGACACGACACGTGTACCATCAGGTGAGAAAGCTACAGATTCTACCCAATCTGAATGCCCCTCCAGCCCTCGCTTTATCTCCAGGGAATCGGCATTCCAGATTTGGATAGACTTCCACGAGCCAGACACGAGGCACGTCCCGTCAGGCGAAAAAGCCACAGATAGAACCGCATCCTCATGACCTTCATATATGCCCATCGTCTCTCCGGTAGTTGCATCCCAAACCCGTACTGATTCATCTCGCGAACCAGATACGACGTGTGTCCCATCAGGCGAGAAGGCAACGCACCACACCATATCCAAATGTCCCTCCAGCATGCGCTCCATCTCGCCAGTAGCCGTTTTCCAAATACGAATTGATCTATCCTCTGACCCAGACACAACTCGGCTGCCATCACTAGAGAGCATAGCAGAGTTTACTCTTGCACGATGCCGCATGACATGCTCTGATGTGAACTGCCATGTATCCTCAAGGCCAACTAGGAGTTTAGCTCCAGGTACGTTACAGAAGTATGTCGCATATTTCTGTCGTAGTAGAGACTGTTTAGGAATCCAGGTAAAAGCAGAGTGATATGTGTTGAGGCAGTGATGGCTGATGGCCTCAGATCCCATCTGGAGGCAATGACGAGCATCATCAAACAGCAATGGGTACTCATTATGCATCACCAGATATTTCTGTCAAAGTAGTGAGCTTGTATTCTTCCTCACATGGTGCACTCACTGATGTGGCCTCTTTGGCATTGCGAAGAGACTTGACACCTGATTCAAGCTCACCAATTGCACTGAGGCACTCAAACCAGTGCAATAGATGGTTATTGGCAAATTCTGAAAGACAGTCAAGTATTGTCGACAGCTCCCCAGAAGACCCTTCTAGAAGATGAAATGCCCACTGCATGCACGAGTATCGGAGGGTCGTTGAAATCATGCTCAGATCTTTGATATCATGGGGGAGTGTTCCAATTCCATTCTCAGGCAAATTACAGATATTGCGTCGAAGAGAGTTGTTAAAGAGTCGAAGGCAATTGGTGGCAAGCATTTGGTGACCTCTTGTGTAGTCTACGCTGTGTGCTTCGCAGCGCTCTGGATCCACGATAAACTCACGAAACGAAGCGTGAAAAATGTTGACGTGATCATGGTCATTAGACGGAAGATGAATAACTGAACTAAATGGAGATAGATCATGTCTAGTCTCCTCGTTGTCCAACAAGGAGGCAATGCCAGTCACTGAGAGCGGATTTTGGAGAAGGACCACAGCGGCAAGTACGTCATGTCTCGCGGATTTCTCCCCCTGGCTGAGATGATCGTGGAACGCCTCTTTCATAATCAAATTGTAGAAACTGTCCAGGGACCGGAGAGGCAGCGCCAAGCGCGTCAACTGGGTTAGTCGCTGCTTGGCATTCGCGAGCCTCTGGCCGATATATCGCACAGCAGTTGCAGCAAATATGAATAACCCATCCGACTGTTCAAGAAGACTCTTGATCTCGTGTTCAGTTGGCCAAGGGAAGCCGGGCTGAGAATATCCGCGAGATTTCGCGATGTCAGAGAGTGACGATATAAGATAAGTCTGAATATCTTGTTTTACATCATGTTCGTCAACCTCGTGAAGAGTGAACTCTTTAGGTCGGCGTGAAACATCACCACGAAATGCAGCCACGATCCAGTCTTCCGGTCGACTTGTGATGAAGAACTTGAGGGGGATGTCCACATCAACATTAAGGGTGGTTTTGATCAACGATATGATTATCCATTGCTCGGAGGTGGAACATTCATCGATACCGTCGACCACGATAATGTAACCACTGTCCCTTTTGCTTTCAAAGGCGCGCTTCATGGGGTTAATTATCAGAGAGTCGAACTGGTCGTTCACAGAGTTGAGATTGGCCACATCGGGTTTTCTCGCAAGAACCTCGCATATCGCTGATCGAATATTAGAGTTAGATCGAGCAAGCATGCTAGCAATCGTAGGGATAATGCGGGATGCATCCTTCAACGCAGAGCGAGAGCAAAAGAAGCTCGCTCCAAGCTTCTCCTGGACGTCCAGACGCTGGCACAGGGTGTGAGCAATGGAGGTTTTCCCTGTTCCTAGGAACCCATTGAGCCAGAAGACCGATGGAGTGGAAGGATCGTGTGCCCAAGCCTCGATATCCTCCAATATTTGCACACGGGTGTCCTCGATGCACCCATGGGGTTCGTCGCCTTCGGCGCCATAGCGGGTGTCATAAGAGGCGCGCTCTACCGGTTTGAGCAGCGCCAAAGGATCGTGGGAAGGGTCTAATCAGATATGAGGATGGAGGTGAAGGCTGAAAGGAATCACACCACGTACTTTTGATAGTTGATATATTCGATATATTCACGTCTCCCTTTGCATCTGCAACGGAAAACGTGTGTTCTCAGTTCTGCGAAGTCTGGCTTATGGCTCAACAAACAAGCTTACGGATGTTGACATGTTTCCAGTCAAGACTAATACCTCCAGATGAAGACGTAGACAGAGGATTGGAATGACAGGTTTCTACCATAATACTGCTTGGTAGCTGCCTCAGGTGGTGGGAGGAACAATGTGTGAGACTTGGTGTGCGTCAGAAGCCAGGAGGCTAGCGAATAGAAAAATTCGCAATTATGTGTATGTAATTTGCTGTGAGCTATTCGACGCGTTCTTTCCTGTCTTTGGCCTCCAGTTTGGCCTGCGCTCTTAGGGTAGCCCGTTTGATTTGCAGAGTTTTATATTCCCGTTGAATTGCATCTGGTGCACAAACAAGTTTCACAAATCAAATGATGTATTGTTCTGAGCAGCAAGTGACGTTCCGTTTCAGATGCATTTATGAAGCGTGCTGATACCAAAAGACGTTACGGTACTGAGGTTTTACTGTCGTAATCGTTGCTCGTGTAACATATGTTGTAAGAGCAACTAAGGCAGCGTAAGCTCAGTAGAAACTAAGGAGTTACGGCCACCTATTTCATCCTGATACATGTCGAGTAAGCTACGTAACGATCGAATAAAACAGGAAATCTATATACTGCGTGTTGACCGTGTCACCTTGCTCGGCGGTGGTTCGAGGATACTCAAGCGGTATCGCTTTCACAACACTCGCCCACGATTAAGCCATGGATTATTCCAAGCTTTTTGATCAAGAAATGGTGACGGTCTCGCGGTAAGGACTTCGTCAGGAGGTCGGTGATGTTCTCCTTCATGGATACACCCTCGACATTGATTTTGCCAGCGGATATGGCATTGCGGATGTAATGGTACTTCATGTCGATGTGTGCGCTTATGATAACCGCTGTTCAAAATGATGGCACGAGCTCCAAGCGAGTCACAGAAGATCAACACAGGTAAGTTGATGTCAAAGTTGAGTTGGATGAGGAGAAAGATAAGCCATGAAGCATGCTTTGTGCATTCTGTGAGGGCCATTTATTCTGCGTGTGATGGTATGCTGTTTCTGTGTGGTCTAGACAATTGAACCTCCAGAGTGTGAAGATATAGCCTGTGGTAAAGCATTGGTTGTCAGGGTCAGCAACTTGGATTGGGCCAGCTCAGTGGCATCATTTGTGCCATTAGTATGTAGTCTTGTGCCATTGATAGGCACTGGAGTACATGTTAGGCAGCAAGGAGATGAGCTTGTGTTGGATTTGATCCAAATAGAGGAAGACTGTTGACTGTGAAACAAATGTTGGGTCCCGAACTAAGAATTGTGTACATCAGAGATCTGACAATTTGTTAATAGCCTAAGGTGAGGTCAGAGTCCAAATCCATGTCAGGATTCATGACTGACTGTGGTCCTGTAGCAAATGGGGTGTAGACAGGTCTGCATTGTAACATTTTGAAGCATGTCAATAGTTGTTCAATGTAGTGAGTTTTTCTGATGGTGAAGGTTTTCCATGAACAGTCATGAGTGATGTGAAGTCCTATAAACTGACTAATCTCCCCAAGATTAGTTACCTTGTAATGCACAGTGATCTGTGTCTTGAGAACTTGGATTGCATTCAGGACACCAAAAAGTGTGATGTTATTGATGTAGACTAGCTTTCAGGGAATGCCCCATTTCACATTCACCTCTGTATAGACCTCAACCACCTCCAGATGCCACATTAGTAGCACATCCATTGCAGAGTCCTCTGGTATATCTATACCTCTGTGTCTTCCATGTGTTACCCTGTAAACCTCTGTATGTGAGGAATGTATGCAGCCCTGGATGTGACCAGTCAGTAAGGTTGAGATCCCACAGTGTTAAGAACAGGTTGAGCTGAGTTCTTGGGTAAAGTTCACATGAGGTTATGACAACAAGCAAGGTTTGGAGTAGGGCTTGGCTTCAGCTTATGTGCTGCACCTTCCAGATCCTGTAAGATCCCTAATTTCCAAAGGCAAGGTCTGATGGAAAACTCAGGGTAAATCTCAGTTGATTTTCTGACTACAGAACTACTAATTTACATACATATTACATATGAGATTAGTATTTTAAATAGCCAGGATGATTTCAAATCTAAAGAACAAAGGGGTTTCCAGAATGGGAATTAAAACAAAGGTTAGGTGAAACATGGATGAGTAAGAATAAGGTTTGGCTGAGGTGTGTTACAAAGATTGTTGCATGAGGCAATGGAAGATACTAGAATAGGAAGGTATACCATGTGCAAAGAAAATAACCAAATAAACAAAGTGAGGTCTAGACTCTGAGCTGAGTAAACAAAGGGCTGAGCAGGATTACTCAAATAGGTGAAAAGGTTACTTAATCATGATGACTAAGCAAGTGGGGATCTCATGAGGCAAGATCCTAACAGTATCCCCTCCCTTATGGCCAAACCCATGAGGCCACAGTAGGTAACCTCAGGCTGAAAATTGAGTGAAAATTCTTGAGCAAGGATCCTATAAAGGATGGTGATGTATGTGAAATTCTCATGTCTACTTCTCCAACTCCTGGCCCTAGTAAGCTTCCACCTAACTTTGATGCCAAAAATTTTATCTGGAACATCATCAGTGAGAACCTTATTGATATGCACAAGTCATGGATCAAAGAGTTGAAATATCAGAGTGACAAGGTGAGTGAGCAAGGTTCTCAGAACCTCAGCTTTTACTGATTTTTTTTTTGTATAGTTTGCTCACCTTCAACTGATGTACAACATCAGTCATAAGGGCAACACATTCATTGCCTATCAAAACACTAAGCACACCAACTCCTTGAATGATTCAATGTGGCAAAATGCAAGGTGCACTGAGTACCCTTGCACCAACTGCATAAAGCAAGAGAACACCTGTCTTCATTGGGTCATTGACCTGTATGGGG
Organism: Gomphus bonarii; assembly: GCA_003316585.1. Lineage (NCBI taxonomy): Eukaryota > Fungi > Basidiomycota > Agaricomycetes > Gomphales > Gomphaceae > Gomphus > Gomphus bonarii. Next base: position 5,609 of record QFEC01016462.1, on the reverse strand, counting down.
ACGTGGATCTTGGTGCATGTGTTTGGTGCTTGGTGCAAGGCATGTGCTGTTCAATCAAGCAGAAGGTGAGGGGAGTGAGGGGGCCAAGAAGCCCCAAGAAAAATTCAGGTAAAGGCAAGGAGAAGGCAAGTGATGTGAGCAATGATAAGGTCAAAGGTCAGGGTGAGGTCAAGGATAAGGGTGAGGTTGAGGATGGGAGTGAGGGTGAGGATGTGGATATGCAGATTCCTAAGGAGAGGCCAGCAAGATTGCCACCTCCAACATTCACCCCTCTTCCGCCACTGCTGCTATCTGTCAGGGGACCACCTGTTTCAAATCCCAAACCAATACCCAGCCAATCTGTCCATACCAAGCATTACCAAACCAAACCACACATTCAGACAATAGGCACTATTGCAATGCCTCAGTCCAGATACCAGACATACCAAACCAAGAGGCTGGGGCATCAGCTTGAGTGCCTTAGCACCAGATACAGATTGTAGGGACATCATACCTTCAGGCCCAATCGAGGGGTGAGGTATGCTGAGGAAATAGGAATCAGACAATGAGTATATAGGTTGCATAGCTCACTAGCAAGGGACCCTAAGTTTTCCTCTTAGGTTTTCCCCCTTGTTAGCCTCAGTCATGTGACTTTGGTAACCTTGGTGAGTGCTACAGGGGTTGCCCTTACATTAGGAAAACTTCACCCAATAAAGACTGGGAATCACATTACCATATGACCATAGGTGGCTTTGGTCTAAACAAAAGTGACTCAGATAGCCTTGCCTTGCTCACTTACATAATGCCAGACTCCCCCTCCTCTATAACTGCAACAGCCCCAACAACACATGCACTACTGAGTTCCCAAACTGAGATGGATGCCAATGAGCACTTCTGACAGTTGAAACAAGAGTTAGCAGCAAACCAAGTGGCTAATGCCAAGATCAATAATGCCCTAAGAGCAATAATGCAGAAGTTAGAAAGTGACTCAGAAAAAAGAGATAGAGAGTTCCTTGATCCAGAAGATGACCCAGCACCAAGCACACATGAACCAAGGATTATGAGCCCCTTACTCTCAGCTGCTGTTAGAGGATGACCCATTTCAAGCCCTGAGCCAAAATAAACACAGCTCAGCCAGGAATGCACTGAGTGACTCAAGGTTTTTGGCAGGACCTTCTGAACCTTCAGCACCTCTGGGCCCACTAAACAGCTTGGCACTTACAGCCAGGAGCCAAGATCTAAGGTGGGAAGCTGAGGACCAAGGAGGGCTGAGAAGGGATCCACTTGACCCAAGGCCAAGTCACTTAGGCTGAGGAAAGATACCTCATTTTGGGTCAAGGTCTATAAGAGCTAAGTGCCCAAATCTCAGTTTGGGTCCTGGGAGATTGGCTCCAGAGACACCTGGTATTTATAGAACTGGTGTGCATCCCTTCAGGCCCAAGAGAAGGGAAAGGTATGCTGAGGAAGTAGAGCATGGACATTTGGTATATAGATCAGAGGGCTCACTAGCAAGGGACCCTAAGCTTTCCTCTTAGGATTTCCCCCTTGCAAGGTGAGACCCCCTTTACTGTACATAGGATGATCTCTAACTTAGGATTTCTCCCTTGCTAGCACTGTGCAATATTCTGTAAGTGTAACAGGGGTTGCCCTTACAGCTGCCTCCTGAATCAGACCAGCGCCCCCCTCAGCTTTGATGGTGACTGCAACAAAGGCCATGCATTCCTCAACTCCTGCAGCATTTACTTTGCAATCTGTGGTGACCACTTCCTGAATGATCAGGCCTGCATCCACTGGGCCCTCTCCTTCAAATCTGACCAAACATCTTGGTTCACTAACAAGGTCCTCTGAGCTGAGAGGTCTGACTGATTCCACTACCCAGACTGGAACACCTTTGAAGCAGACTTCATCAACTGTTTCTGTCTGAAGAATGAGCAACTCTCAGCCCTCACAAAACTTGAAGGGATGGGGTGTTATCAGGGCAAGGACTTGGTAGAGGAGTACATTGATTGGTTTACCGAGCTGATTGATCTGGCTGAGTACTGTGATGACAAAATGATTGTGATCGAATTCCACAAGGGCCTGGAACTGAGCATACAGAACAGGGTGGCTCTGTTTAGCAGCAGTGCCCTGGACTTTGACAACCCTGAGGGATGGTATGAGGTGGCAAGGAAGGTGGTGAGAAACAGAGAGGCTAACAATGTGTTCATGGAAGTGAACCAAGGTCAGCCACTCCCAACGCCCAGGCTCACCATGATACCAACAAGGATGGTTTGGGAGAAACCTAGGCCTGACTCTACCCCTTGCCAGTCAGTCCCATTGGTCTCCACCACACACCCAAGAATGGCCCAGCCCCTATGGACATTGACCAAACTTGATCCTGAGCCATGCCACTGGGAACCTGCCTTTGGTGCAGAAACCTGGCCACTACACCAGAGAGTGCCCCCTCTCATTCAATATCCAGACCATGAGTATAGAAGAACAATTGGAACTGTTACCAGAGCTATTATCCCTGGCCAACATGTTGAGTGTTCCATCAGCCAAAGCTGAAGCCAAGGCCAAGATCAGATTAGAAACCAGAGTGGTGGAAATATCAGAAGGAGAGGAAGAGGGTTTTGGAGCTTGCAGTGGATGAATAGTGTGCCCCCACTGCCTGTACATAACCAGTTCTCATTTTTGGAAGTAGAATGTGAAACAACCTCCATTCAACTGAACAAAACCAAAACCAAAATAGCTGCACCAAAACCTCATGCCTCCAGCCTCTTGAAACCCCCTTGGGCCTGACTCTGAAAGTGGGAACAGAAGCTTCCAAAGAAGTATGTAATTGCAGCCAACACAACTCCCAGGTCTCTCATCATCAAGGTTGAGATTCAAACAATGGACACAGCTAAAGTCAAATCTGGATCCACCCTCATTGATAGCAGAGCCTCAGGACTGTTCATGAACTGAGCCTATGCTGAGAGTCATCATTTCACCACCCAGAAGCTCTAACAGCTGATCCCCATTTATAATGTGGATGGGTCCCCCAATAAAGCAGGGTCTATTTAAGAAATAGTAGATGTGATTCTTTGAGTAGAGGGCCACTCCAAGTGAGCCACCTTTGCAGTCACTAACTTAGGTGGGCAGAACATTATTCTTGAATTCACCTGGCTGGAGAAGTACAATCCTGAGATAGACTGGCAGACTTGGAAGATCAAAATGAACCAATGCCTGGACCAGTGTCACACTTGCTGAGCCAAGGTTTGAGAAGAATGGAAGGAGACTCAAAAGGCTGAGCAATGGATCTGGATGTGCCAAACTGGCCTATTCCTGAAGCTGCCCAATGAGGAGGATTGACAAGAGGAGGGCAATGAGAAGGACAATGACAGGCCAGAGGGGCCCTGGGATGAGTTGGAGGAAGGAGACAGACTGATGTACATGATGTTGCCACCCAAACCAGAACACATCTGAGCCATGCAGATGACCTCACAAAGATTGGCAGAAGCACACTACAAGAATGCCCAAGCCAAGACCAAGATTCTGGACTACCTCCAAGAGTTCAAAAGTGTGTTCATGAAGGAATCCTTTGACAAGCTTCCTGAGCAAAGGATCTGGGATCATGCTATTGAACTAGAGCCAGGCTCAAACCTGGTCAACTGCAAGGTGTACCCCATGTCTCCAGTGGAACAAGCCCAGCACAATGACTTCATCCAAGAGAACCTGGACACAGGACATATTCAGCCATCTAAATCTCCGATAGCCTCCCCAGTGTTCTTCATCAAAAAAAAAGGATGGCTCACTCTGGCTTGTGCAGGACTACCAATGCTTGAATGCCATGACCATAAAAAATTGGTACCCACTCCTGCTCATACCCGAGTTGATTATCCAGCTCAAGGGAGTGAAGTACTTCATGAAACTGGATATTTGGTGGGGGTACAACAACATCCAAATCAAGGAAGGTGATGAGTAGAAGGCAGCATTCTGAACAAACCAAGGGCTGTTAGAACTGCTGGTGATGTTCTTCAGGCTCATTAACAGCCCAGCCACATTTCAAACAATGATGAATGAGATCTTCCAGGACCTCATCATGGAAGGGGTCATTTGTGTGTACATTGATGACATCCTCATCTACTCAAAGACCTGAGCCAAGCACTGAGCAATCATGAGGTGGGTGCTGGAATGCCTCTGAGAGTGAGAGAACAAACTCTACCTGAGGAAAGAAAAGTGCAAGATTGAACAGACACACATAGAATACCTTGGGCTGATCATCTCAGAAAGGAAGGTGGAGATGGACCCAGTAAAGATTCAGGGCATGACCAAGTGGCCTCAGCCAACAAACTGAAAGGAGGTGCAATCCTTCCTTGGGTTTGCCAACATCTACCAGCAATTCATCAAAGACTTCTCGCTCCATACTTGGCCCTTGTTTGATCTCATGAAGAAAGGAGAACAGTGGAGGTGGGGAGAGGCAGAGGAAGTGGCGCTGCAGAGGCTGAGGGACCAAATCACCTTGGCCCCAGTCTTGATGTTCCTGGACAACTTGCAAATGTACCAGATAGAAGCCAACACCTAGGACTTTGCCACAGGAGCCACCCTCTTGCAACAGTCACCCAAGGATGGGACATGGCACCCAATCACCTCCTTCTCCAAGAGCCTGAGTCCAGTTGAACAGAACTACAAGATCCATGACAAGAAAATGCTGGCCATTATGCAGGCTTTAGAGGAATGGTGGCACTTCTTGGAAGGAACCCAACTCAAATTCAAGATCTGGATGGATCACAAGAATTTGGAGTACTTCCAGACATTGAAAAAGCTCAACTGAAGGCAAGCGAGGTGGTCCCCCTACTTGTCTTAGTTTGACTTCATGCTCCATCATTGGCCAGGCCAAAGCATGGACAAGGCAGACATGCTCTTGAGGAGACAAGACCATGGAACAGGGGCAGGAGAAAATGAGGACATGAACCTCCTTCAGCTGGACCTGTTTTCAATCTGGGCCTTAGAAGGAGTCACAGCAGTTGGAGAAGAGTGAGATCTCCTTTGGGACATTTGGGCACACCTCCAATCATCTGGACCCAAAGATCCTGTGGCCAAAGCAATCATGGAGCTAAGGAAGGGTCACAACCAATCAGTATGCTCAGCCAAGTGGAGTGAATGGGAAGGCCTCTTGCACTTCTATGGGAGGATCTACATCCCCAATGATCCCAAACTGAGATGACATATCATCTCCCAGCATCACAACACACAAGTAGTAGGACACGTGGGAAGATGGAAGACCCTCAAGCTCATATCATGAAACTACTGGTGGTCACAGATGTCTCAGTATGTCAGTCAATACATCAAAACCTGTGACCTCTGTACCTAAACCAAAACCCAAAGGCAGCCACCAATGGGAGAACTCAAACCACTGCCCATCCCTGAGTCTCAGTGGGATACAATCAGCATGGACTTCATAGTCAAGCTCCCCCAGGCCTACAGCTATGATGTGGTATTGAATGTGGTAGACTCGGTCAGCAAGAGGGCACACTGTAGGGTGCATATATGCACTGTACCACCTCTGAGAGTATCAAACTTAATATACCTGACTTTTTCACCCCAAAAATTATCAAGAACAGTTCTTTATATGCCATAGTATTTTTAAGAATTTTATTGTATTTTTC
>QFEC01016454.1:0-13033 GCA_003316585.1 Gomphus bonarii | reverse complement strand
ATTGGTACCATCTCAAAAATTTGTTCTAAACATTTCCCTGACCTCCCCAAGTCTTCTGGTGATTTTCCTGTCAAACTCTCTCCAGCTAATATCTGCCATATAGTCAAGCTTGTTACCTCTGGGAAGGCAGAAATGGTGGTAAAAATATCCAAAGCACTCTAAACTATCACCAACAAACCTGTCACTTCACAGACAGTGTGCAGACACCTCAGGAGTACTGGGATGAAAGCAGTGGTGAAGAAGAAAAGGCCCTATTTGTCACAGAAGCATAGGACAGAGAGAATGGACTTTGCAACCAGGCACAGAGATTGAACTCTGAAGGATTGGAAGAGGGTGGTATAGTTAGATGAGACTAAAATAAATTGCCTTGGGTCATATGGCAGGAAATGGGATTGGAAAAGGGGAGGGGAGGGGCCGAGTAATAGACTAGTAGAGGTATAGTAAGGTTTAGAGGTGGATCTATAATGGTGTGGGGCTCCTGAGGCATCTGCACATTGTCTGTGAAGTGACAGGTTAGTTGATGATAGTTTGGAGTGCTTTGGACACTTTTACCACTATTTCTGCCTACCCAGAGGTAATAAGCTTGACCATATGGCAGATATTACCTGGGGAGAGTTTGACAGGAAAATCACCAGAAGACTTGGGGAGGTCAGGGAAATGTTTAGAACAAATTTTTGAGATGGTACCAATGCTGACACCAGTGGAGGATGATATTTTACAAGTATTTTGGCCAAGATTAAGTCTAGAAATAAATATGTTGAGTTTATCAACAGAGAGAGATCTCATGGAATAATGTGGTTGAAGTTCTGGAGTTATTGATGCTTGTTTATACCATTTGAACTTTTTATATATGTCACATGACTGAAATCATGTGACATGAGCCAATACCTCATTAAAAGCCTCCAATGTTGGCTTTTTTCACTCATTTAACTGTTAGCAATAAAACCATTCGAATAAAACCTGAGATATGAAATATTCATATCTCAGGGGATTATACACATATTTGCTGGATTCTTGGTTTACAAGATAGTCAGGATCCTAGAGCATATGTCATAATGTTCAGATCATTTTAAAAATTAAATTGAATTTCCTATCAGATACACAATCCAAAACTTCCAAACATGCAAATGGGTTTGTTGCTTAGTATATGCTTCTGTAACAGATAGGGGTTTTCTTCTTCACCACTCCCTTCATCCCAGCTCTCCTAAGGTGTCTGTGTACTGTCTGTGAAGTGACAGGTTAGTTGGTGATCATTTGGAATGCTTTGGACACTTGTACTGCTATTGCAGCCTTCTCAGAGGTAATAAGACTGTATGACAGATATTAGCTGGGGAGAGTTTGACAGGATAACTACCAGAAGGTTTGGGAAGGTTATGGCAATGTTTAGAACAAATTTTTAAGATGATACCAATGCTGATACTAGTAGAAGATAATATCTAATGAGTAGTTTGGCCAGAATTAAGTCTAGAAATGACTACATTGAGTTTATCAACAGAGAGAGGCTTCACAGAATAATATGGTTGAAGTTTTGGAGTTGTTGATTCTTGTTTGTCCCATCTGAACTTTTCATATATGCCACATGATTAGAAATCATATAACATGAGCCAATTCCTCTGTTGTAAATGAAGGCTTACGCAGACTGGGGAGACAATAAGACATTTTCACCATTGTTCCCTATTTTCACCTTTCACATGTTAACAGGACTTGTCCATTGTTCTTTTCCTTATTGTTCCAATTCACTATAAGTACATGCATTCTAGTACTCCATACCTCAGTTGATTTACTCACTACATGTCGACTGAGGTACATTACCGCTTTTACCTCGCGCTCAGTTATTTAGCATACTGATCAGTTCAGGTAGATATTATATTTGTTATAGGTACTACTGTTGAATTGTAGTTGATTTACTTACTACATGTTGACTGAGATATTATGTTTGTTATAGGTTATGGGCCCCGCCCCTAGCTGCTAAACAAAGAATGACACAATACCCACAGAATTGAAACAATCCAGACCTGAACTCTTGAACCATAAATATGTCCACACAACCAGCACTCTTCCAGCTTATTGCTGATGAACGATTTGATGGAAACAAATAGTACTCCTGGAAAGAAACCATCATGTCTGCAGCCAATGCTCATGGCATGTATGGCTATTTTGATGGAACTATTCTGAAACCAAACACACTGACCGCAATGAACCCAACCAGTTATTGGGGTTATATGACACCAACTCTGGACAAGTGGATCCAATGGGATGCCTATGCCAAAAGCATGATCACACTAAATGTTAAGAACCCTCTCAGGTTTGGAATTAAATCAACACAAACAGCAGCAGTGGCCTGGAAAGCACTCACCATAATATATGATACTGTTTCAGACATTGGCCTTCTAAATGCTGAGAACACCCTACACTCAATACAACATGTAGATGGTGCTGACCTGACTGTCCACTTTGCTACACTCCAGGAAGCTTGGGAAAAAGCAACAGGACAAGGGAGCAAGATTACAGACCCAGAGTTCCATACTATTATCCTGGGATCCATGCCCAGTGAGTGGGCAATCTATATCAGCATACTATATGAGCTCAAAACTTCAGCAGAGATTATAGCAAGGCTTACCATACATGATGCAACCCTGGCACATCACAGAAAGAAAACCCCCCAAATGACCCAGGCACTCGCCACAATGTGGCTGAAGGGAACACATAGTTCCCTTACATGCTCAAACCTAGTTTGTCGACAAGTCAGACACACTATAGACAAGTGTTTCTAGCCTGGAGGAGGAATGGAGGGCCAGTACCCAGAATGGTGGAAGAAAAAGGGAAATGCTACAAACCAGCCTAACCAAGGACAACAAACATCAATGGCAAACATCACACTTGTGCCAACTGAATCAGTAACCAGAGCCACAGGAGATGGTTTCCATGCCTTCATGACTCATTCCATTCAGCAACACAACCCTTATACTACCACATATGCCAACTCAGCTGCCAGTGACCATTGTTTTATCAACATTAATGACTTCTCATCTTACACATCCTTCAATGGGAAGAGGGGTACCACAGCTACTGCTGGAGGGACCTTTGACATACACAGCATTGGTACAGTCAGAAAACAAGTAAAATTTGAAGGAAAAATAATTAACATTGCCTTTGAAAATGCCTTACACACCCCTGACTTGTTGCATAACCTCATGTCTATTGGGTGACTGGACAAAGCTGGATATACTTCCATTTTTGGTGGTAGAGGAGTTACTTTCATAGACAAAAACAACAACCGTTCATGTTTGGGAGGAGTGTAGGAACCATGTATGAGGTAGACATCTATTCATTGGATGATCCTGTTACTCTCAATCCAGATTCCAAAGGAAGTGGAGAGGCATCTATAACTGCATACTCAACCCATTCACATGTCAAACTAACAAATATAGACACCTGGCACTGTCATTTGGGTCATGTCAACTTTCAGACAATTGAATGCATGCATTGAGACAAACTTGTCAACAGTCTGGATGTCACAATTTTCACCCCAAACCCCAGTGTCTGCAAAGACTGTATTATGGGCAAGCATACCCACCATCCTTTTCACACAAATGACCATCATGAGAGTACAATTGGGGAACAGATATACATTTACCTTTGGGGACCATCACATATAAAATCAGTTGGGGGAAAGGTTTACATGATGTCCATTGTTGATGGATTCTCTGGATACATTGGGGGCTATTTTTTTAGCAGACAAGCGAGCTGAGACAACCTTGGATGCACTCAAAAGAACATTGCACTCAGAGAATGTCAAACAGGACAGAGGATCTGATGTGTACGCACAGATGAATGAATGGAATTCTGTAATACAATGTGGCACAAATACCTTACAGAACATGGCATAGTTCACAAAACAACTACAGCATACTCCTCTGCATCAAATGGGGTAGTTGAATGTGCCCACCAAACTATCATTGAGCGTGTATGTGCTTTACTGAATGAAACTAACTTGCTGCCATCTCTATAGTGTGAGGTTGCAGCAACGGTCATTTATCTCAATAACTTTGTACCTACTACAAGGAACCCTCTCACCACTCCATTCAAGCAATGGTACAATACTAAGCCTAATATTTCCCATCTCCTTCCCCTGGGTTGCACTGCATATGTGAAGATACCAGTGGATGCTGGTGGAGGTCTGAGTAAACTGGAGGCACAATCTGTCAAATGTACTCTCATTGGATAGTTTGGGCAAGATGCTTACCATTTGTATGACCCAGCTACACAAAGAATTTTTTTGTCATGCAACATTATCCTTGAGGAAGGTGGTGGTTACAAGATGTTACCCAGTCTATCAAGTGAGGGGGAGACATATGAACCACCCCATGATACAGGCACCTTGGATAACAAAATTACTACTGTATCTAACACAAACCCAACAACTCCTGAAGCACATGAAGCACCCATAGCACCTTCAGTACCTGGACCACACCATTCCACTCATACCTACATACCAACACATGCAATCATTGACTCACAAACATCTGAGCATATCATCAAAGAAGCAAAGCAGGCAGGACTGGATTGGGCAACAAACACAGAGGCACATGCTAATGTTAACAGTGCCAAAGCCTTTCATATACCAGCACTATTCCCCACACAAGCGACCTATTAGACTCACAGAACTACTGGCTTCCCAACTCATACCAGGAGGCAATAATATGTCCAGATATCTGGGGAGAACCAATTGCCAAAGAGCTGGCAGTGATGGCAGAACACGATGTATGGACAGTCGTCGATCCACCAACTGACTGCCTGGTGAAAACATGTTAGACTTTTGCTGATAAGTATGATGCAGATGGAAATCTTGCTGCATGCAAAGCCCAACTGGTCGCAAAAGGGTTCACACAGATCTCAGGGGTAGACTTCTTTGAAACCTACACTTCTGTAGTCAGGTATGAGTCACTCTGAATGAACCCTGCTATTGCAGTGGCAAAAGATATGGAAGCTTGGCAGGTTGACTATGTAGCTGCATACATAAACTCCCACCTGCAGGCAATCATACACATTGAGTTACCTGATGGTGCAAGGGTGGATGGGAAAGTAGGACGCCTCAACAAAACATTGTATGGAACTATGGATGGTGCATACAATTGGGCAGAAGCACTAAACAAGGAGATGGGGGAGCTAGGATACTACAAGTTCAAAGCAGATCCTGTGGTTCAAGCCAGACATGTGAATGGTGATATCACAATAACAAGTACCTATACAGACAACATGACAGGAGTTTCATCTTCAAAAGAGGAGGCAGAACAAGCAAAGGAGGAGCTAGAATGGACATATAAGACAAAGGACTTGGGTGATGCCAACTTGGTTCTGGGGATTTGCACTGACAGAGATAGGGTGGCCAGCACAATCAGCATCTCACAATGTATGTACCTCAAATGTGTACTGGAAAGATTTGGAATGAAGAATTGTAACCCACAAGGAACACCCTTACCCCCAGGACTAGCCCTCACAAAAGGCATGGCACCACACACAACAGAGGATGGGGATTTTATGGCTGATAAGCCCTACCACAAGGCGGTGGGGTCTATTATATATCCTCAGATTGCAACATGGCCTAACTTATCATATGTGATATCCACTCTCAGCAAATTTGTGTTGAATCCAGGACAACTACATTGGAACACCCTCACATGTCTTACATTACATCCAGGGGACCCTCGATTATAAGATAACATATGGTGGAAAATTCACAGATCTCAAAACTATAGGACATCATGATGCAGACTATGGTGGTGACCTTGACAGCCACCGGTCATGCTCAGGACACATCTTTATCCAGGCTGGGAGACCAATAGCATGGGGGACTCAATATCAACCTACAGTTGCCCTTTCAATGACTGAGGCAGAATACATAGCACTTACTCAAGCAATGAAACAAATATTATGGATGTATTTGGCAATGGACGAAGTTGGATACCCACAACCAAAGCCAGCTATCCTATGGAATGACAACACTGGAGCCATCTCATTAACCCAAAATGCTAAGCATCACTTGCATGTTAAACACATTGATATAAGATATCACTATATTTGGGAACATATCAAAGATGGCGACATTGAAGTACACCACCTCATCTCCATAGACAATCTCATGGATATGTTCACCAAACAACTTCCTTGCATTGCACACAAACAGCAATGTGTTGCCCTCCACTTGTGCTAGAAAGTCTGCTCAGCCAGGGGGAGTGTTGTAAATGAAGGCTTACGCAGACTAGGGAGACAATAAGACATTTTCACCTTTGTTCCCTATTTTCACCTTTCACATGTTAACAGGACTTGTCCATTGTTCTTTTCCTTATTGTTCCAATTCACTATAAGTACATGCATTCTAGTACTCCATACCTCAGTCAATTTACTCACTATGTGTCAACTGAGGTATGTTACTGCTTTTAGCTCATGCTCAGTTATTTAGCATAGTGATCAGTTTGGGTAGAAATTATATTTTTTATAGGTACTACTGTTGAATTGTAGTCAATTTACTCACTACATGTTGACTGAGATATTATATTTGTTATATCCTCAGTAAAACCCTCTGATTTTGACTTGTTTCACTCATGACCTGTTAGCAACAAAACTGTTCAAATAAAACCTGGGATATAAAATAATCATATCTCAGGAAGTTCTACATTGATTTGTTAGATTCTTTTTTAAAAAAGATAACTGAAATCCTAGATCATATATCATAATATTCTGATGATTTTAAAAATTAATTAAATTTCCTATTAGATACACAATCCAAAACTTCCAAACATGTGAATGGTTTTATTACTTACTATATTTCCTCTAGCTTCTGAGTGCATTCTCTTCTCTAGGAATACTTTGGACCCCAATGATGTCTATAATCTTAACTTTGTCAAGCTATTACAGGAGATTATAACCAAGGTACAAATATATAATTATTTTCTTAGACTCATTAATTCCACAGTTATAGAAATTAAAGTGTTTTAACTTAACATCAGTCTTAACAGGTTCTAAAATATATACACTATGCTTGCATGTTTTTCCATATTTTGTTTGGTAGCTCTGAATGAGTATACTCAAAATTTGAGCTTAAATCTGTTAAAGTATCAAAATTAACTATATAGGTTGACTATACTCTTGGGAACTCCTTTTTTGGACTACCTACTGACATCTTTATTATATGCTATACAAAATGTCTACATCATTTGAGACCTTCTTGAGCATCCAATAATAAATACATGTAGTCTGAGTAATACATTTGAAGAGCTTTGCAAGTATCAGAGCAGTGATTGTGTTGAAGGTGGGAATGAAGACAGATTGTTTGGTGAGTCTGTCAACAATAATGAGGATAGTATCATAACTAGAGGATGGCAGAAGTTTTTCAATGAAATCCATGGAGATAGAGTTCCAGAGATGCTCAGGGATCAGGAGTTGCTTGAGTAGTCTGTAGGGGTGATGTCTCTGTGATTTAGAGCACATGCAAGTAGTACAAGACTTAATATAAGACTTAATGGAGGACTTGCAGAGCTCAGGCCAAATGTAATCTCTATGTATAAGTTCAAGCATGCAGTTCTGTCTGAAATGTCCAGAAATGGGGTGATTATGTTTGTCTTGCAGTACTTGGAGTCAAAGGTTGCCAACATCAGGGATGTAAATGTGTTTGTCCAAGAGGAGGAATCCTTCAGGGTCTATAGACCAGTGTTCTGTGGGATTGTCAAGGCAGGCAGATGCAATGGGATTGGATTGAAGGGATTGCTTGATGTCTAAGTGTAACTTGTCAATGTCCATGACCATTGCTCCTTGGAGGACTGGGTAATACAAGGATGTCATGTGGAGTGAGGAGATGAGTTGTTCAGAGGTGAAAACTGGATGTAAGTTGTGTGAATTGATGGTCACATAGTTGCTCATCTCAATCTGTGTAGTGTATAACTCTGTCAAGAAGTTCATCAGCCTTGCCATTAACTAGTTGTATGCCTGTGGCATTAACATGAAACATGTTAGGTCTGAGTAGAATTTGGTTTTGATTATCTTCCTCCCCCCACTTATGACCTACTGTGAGGGCAACACTATTGACAAGGTCACAACAACAAGCTACTCCAATATTTAGTGAGCTGATAAGGGTAATTTCCACCTGGTGTAGCGGTAATCCTCAGAGATCAAGCTGAGGGGTAACCATTACACCAGTCACACTTATGTATATACCCTAGCAGAAAGTCATGGAAGGTCATAGAAGGTAATGGAAGGTGATGGAAGGTTCTAGAAAGTGATAGAAGGTGGTAGAAGGTCCCAGAAAGTCATAGGAGATGATGGAATATTATAGAAAGTTCCAGAAGGTCATGGAAAGTTATAGAAGAATGTAAATGAGAAACAACAACAGCCAGCAATCTCCAACTGAACCCTGACACCTACCCATCTTGAGAGTACATCAGGTTTTGTTGAATGGCAACCAGGACAGTGGACCAATTTAAAATCAAAATGAGAGAGGTAGAGTGACCAGTGAGCTTGGTGATGGTTTAGTTTCTATGCAGAGCAAAAGTAGGTGAGGTTTTGATTGTCATTGAGGATCTCAATTTTGTACTTGGTTCCTTCTAGGATATGATGCCATTCTTCTAGACCATGGTGACAGAGAGTAATTCCTTGTCATGGATAGCATAGTTGCACTCCATGTCTGAAAGACTCTTTGAGACAAAGCCAATAGGTCTCCACTTTCCATCATCACAGAGTTGAGATAGTATAGCACCTGTTGCATATGCTGAGGCATCTGTTTCTAGGAAAAAGTACTTGGTCTGGTCTGGGAGGACAAGGATAGGGGTAGAGGTGATGAGGTGTTTAAGTTCATCAAAGGCAACTTGTTCTGGTCTACATGGTGCCCAAGACTACCATGTATTGGCTTTGGTGAGGTTGTTCAGGGGTTTGGCAATGTGAGAGAAGTTGTCCACAAATCAATGATAGAAGTTGACAAACCCAAGGAAGGATCTTACTTCAGTGACATTGCATGGGGTTGGCCAGTCACATACTCCTACTACCTTCACTGGGTCTATTACCACCTTCCCTGCTGAGAGCATAAGTTCAAGGTACTCCACATCTGGTTGTTTGAATACACATTTCTCTGGTTTCAGGTATAAATTGTTGGAGCAAAGGATTTCAAGGACTCATCGCATGGTCTTTCAATGGGTTTCAAGGGATTCTGTGAAGATGAGTATGTTGTCTATGAAAACCACTACAACTCCTTTATTGATGAGGTCCTTGAAGATTTCATTCATCATCATTTGAGAGGTGGCTGGGCTATTTGTGAGACCAAAGAATATTACCAGAGGTTCATATTGTTGGATTGTCTAATCCCACATACCATCCATATCTCTAAAGTAAAAGTCTTCTTGTCTAAGACAATATACATACAGAGCTCTATGAGTAGTATTGACAATCTGATAACAAAATTGGGCTCTGTACTCAACTTGTAAGACAGAGTTGTCTTTACTCAAGGAGTCATCCTGAAAGGTTACCCATGTAGACTAGATGGTGTAGTGATTAATATCATAGCTATATTTGCTTAGCCCTGGGTTTAATTCCCAGTCTGGTTGTTCTTTTTATCTTAACACATATAGACCTTAGTTTGTTCAGAAGGCTGCCTTCCACTCATCTCCTTCCTTTATGTACACATTGTTGTATCCCCAGCAGACATCTAGCTTTGTAAAGTGTTTGGCCCTGGCAGCAGTAACCTTGTTTATAATATCTGGTACAAGGGGAAGGGGATAAGGCTATGGAGTAGAGTTCACCATCTGAGGTGTGCTGAGAGAAAATTGCAGTGAGGGCATAGTCTGACACATCTGTCTCCACAATCAAAGGGCAGTCAGGTGTCCAATGAGTTAGGATAGGTGCACTCATAAATATCTGTTTCAACTTGTTGAAAAATTCTCTACAATCCTCAGTGAAGTTCCATGGGACACCTTTTCTGGTGAGTTGGGTAAGAGGAATCATGATGGCAGAATAGTTATTGATGAAACATCTGTAAAAGTTCACAAAACCAAGGAAAGACTGTATGTCTTTGACTTTCTGAGGTTCCAGCCAGTCTAGAATGTACTTGACCTTTTCTTCAGTCATTGTGAAACCCTCAGGAGAGAGTATGTAGCTGAGATATTCAACTGAGGTCTGATGAAAAGAGCATTTACCTTCTCAGGCATAAAGTTGGCACTTATGCAGCTGTTGCAAAGCTTCTCAAACATGTCCAATGTGTGAGGTTTCATCATCCAAATAGATAAGAATGTCATCCAAATACACAATAGTGCAAATGTCCAAAAGGTTACCAGATATATCATTCATAAACCTTTGAAAGGCCACAGGGGCATTAGATAGGCCAAAGGGCATGGAAAGCCATTCAAAAGACCCATAGTGAGTTCTGAAGGCTGTCTTCCATTCATCCTCTTCTGCGATACAAACAAGGTGATAGGCATGCCTAAGGTTGATTTTGGTATAGTCAAGCACCAACACCATCGGGAGGAGAAAGAAAAGGCAGAGTGCAAGGCAAGGGAATGCGCTGAGTGTGAAGAATGTGAGTGCATTGAATGCCTGGAGAGGGAGCAGAAGGAGGAGGAGGAGGAGGAGGAGAGGAAGCAGAGAGAGCAGGAGAAGTAAGAGCAGTTGCAGTGGCCACAGCTGCTGAGGCCAAGGCCAAGAGGTCTGAGGCAAAAAATGCAGCCGAGGACAAACAGGTGCATCAAAATGCACTAAAAATGTTGAGTTGATGAGGAAGGTCCATGGGCAGGTTCCCCCAAGGAAGGATAAGGGGAAGCAGAGAGAGATGCTGGTGCCAAGTACCTCAGGTGCAGGTACCGAGGAGGTACCGAGGCCAAAGAGTGGGCAGCCTACAAAGGTGAGTTGTTGTAAGAAATTTTTTTTTTTTTTGATTTTTTGCTGATTTTTGTTTAGAAGTCAAAAGATACCAGGCTGGTGGAGTGAGCTGAGCTGAGCAGGGCCCCCTGAAATAATTGCAGGAAGTGGTCCGATGTCTGCCTTGTGCCTGAGGCAGGTGCAGCTTGCACATCCTACAAGCTATGAAAGGTTGGTTGTAACCTTTGAATCAGTCACAAGAGGGGCTGCAGCATCATCAATGATTCCAATGATGCTGCTAGTAAGGCAGAGAGGCCGAAGGTGAAGAGGCCAAGTGTGGGGATGAGGCTGAGCATGGGTCCAGTGAGCATGGAGGTGCCAGAAAGGGCAGGCTTGGTCTTGGGCCAGCTTGCCTCAGCATTCGAGGCTTTTACATGCCTGTACGAGACTATTCAAAAATTGATCTTTGGTATGCATTCCATCTAATCCAAATTGCTGAAGGCAATGAGTGAAAAATGGCATTCTGTTAGATCCCAGGCTCCCTCCGACAAATCTCCGTCCTAGTACCCATTTATCATTCATCTCTGCGCTCCTCTGGATCGATCTCAGCCTTCTACACAGATCCCAATCCTCCACCAGACTCTGCGCCACGGACAACCTCCGTACACTCCGTACTCCGTCTCCATCTTTCTTCCCACGTCATTATTCTGATACCCAGACCTCCACATCACTCCTTCTATTATCTTCTACATCATCTTCTAGTATGTTCTATAGTTCCACATGACTCTGTCTCTCATTTAGCATCCCTGCATCCTAGTATAGTATCTCCTCCGCATTCAGACGACCCTGCTCCATATTAATCTCACGCTCCGAATGTATTTAAACCTCCATGTATTCATAGCTAGTTCTCTAGTTCGAATATCGATTTAGTCTTATTTCGCTACCTCCGCTCTCACTCTGCAACCTCCGCTTCACAACTCCGTAAATACAAGGACAAGACGACGCAAGAGGGTGCAACACATAAGTTGAAGCCAAGTCCTCTTGACTCCGTACCCCAGCTCAAAATTGATCATTCGACTGCTCTGGACCTCCCAGACAATACGTCTCTGACTCCGGACTTAACAGTATATTCGAACTCTCACTCTTCGTCGTCTATGAAATGTAGCACTCGAAGCAACTTACAAGCTGGTACCCTTGGAACTATTTCAGAAGCATCCATACACCGTATACCTAATGCCCCAGCCATGCTCCCGAGTACTCATTCACCCCTAACTCCGCTTGCCCCCAAAAACCCCATACAAGCACCCTATCCAGACATGCCCGATCCCCCTAACACACCCTCTGATCACAACCCTCCACAATCTCCATCTAATCCGTTCTTGGCCCCGAATCCTCCGAGAGCGTCATCATCGAACTCGAACGACGTCCCCAACCTCGCCGAGGCCATCGCCATGCTGGTCAACAACCTGTCATCACCAAAGAAGTCCTCGCCACGGACCAAAGTCCGTGAACCGGACACCTTTGATGGCTCTGACAGTTGCAAACTCCAGCCGTTTTTGGTTCAATGTGACTTAAACTTCCGTGACCATCCTAACACTTTTTCCTCCAACAGTGCAAAGGTCACCTATGTACTGTCCTACCTAAAAGGAACTGCGTTAGACTGGTTTGACTGTCAATTCTTTTCTCAATGTGTGACCTCGTGGATAGACGATTACTCCAAATTCATGTCAGAGTTGAAAGACAACTTTGGTTCACACGACCCCATCAGCAAAGCAGAAGCCGACCTCGAAATCCTCCGCATGCGTGACAACCAATGAGTCACCAAATACCTGGTCGAGTTCAACCACCTCGCAGCACGCGTCTATTGGGGAGACGCCGCACTCCGCTGCCAGTTCTACAACGGACTTCCAGCACGAATCAAGGACGAAGTAGCCCGTGTTGGTAAACCCAGCATATTGCACGAGCTTCAATCCCTCACCCAGTCCATCGATGCCTGCTACTGGGTTCCGAAGTCACTCGAGAGAACAACTCGAACAAAACCTTGGACCACCACCAAGACAAGGGCAAAAACCCCACCATGCCGTCAAAGAATTCTAACGACAATAAGAAAACGTCAAACAACAACAGCGGCAACAAATCCGGAAACTCCACCCCCAACAACAACAACACCTCAAACTCTGCCAAGAAGAATCCA
>QFEC01016446.1:0-13779 GCA_003316585.1 Gomphus bonarii | reverse complement strand
TGCATCTAGTTCCCTTTGTTCATTGGGAGACATCAGATAGACCTTGGTGCTAAAGGATTTGGCACCTGGTATCAGTTCAATTGCATGATCCCAGGGTTTACATGGGGGGAGCTTGGTGAAGGACTCTTTTGAGAAAACATCCTTGAATTCCTGATAAGGTTTTTGGAACTAGATCTTTAAAGGATTTAGTGGGTGTGAACTCTGATGCCTTTTGGGCAAGCTGTTGTGAGATGGTTGAGCCTGCACCAATTTCCTCATGGTCCTCCTCCACAAAGACTACAAAGAGTCTATCTCTGTTTTCAGGTGAATACAATGGCTCTTCAGCTGTGGCATGTGTGTGTTGATCAGGAAGGTGCATGTGGTCTTCTTCAATGTCTGGGACTGTTTCAACTTGAGGTTTCTTGTTGATCAGTTCAATACCACATGATTCAGGGTAGCGAGTCATTTTCACCTTGCCCAAGTGCCAATTAACTTCTGGGTTGTGCTCCATGAGCCAGGTGTGTCCTAAGATGATTCCTAGGCACCCCAGGCTTGTTGCCAGAAATGTAGCATGTTCTGTGTGATGTCCATATGTGCAGATGAGATCAACCTCTTCCTTGATTGAACCTGCTTCATTAGGAGTGCCATCTATGTTATAGATAGGTATAGCATGAGAAAGGCGGTGAGTTTTGAGCCTTTCTGCTTGATCAAATTCAACATCGACGAACATTGCTGTGGCACCGCTGTCAAGGAGTGCATCTATTGCTAGAGGATGTCCAGTGTCAACAGACTGGACCTTCAGAGGGTCCTTGGTGCACCGGTGAGTGTCAGCAGAGTGTACATAGAGAAGGGGAATGGGTTGCTCTTCAGGGTTTGGGGTGGTGGGTTTGATTTCAGGCATGACTGGTTCAGGTTTCAGTTGGCAATGAGTGTAGCATGTCTCTAGTATTCCCTAGCATACATGTTTCAAGAACTGAAAACTGATTTGTCAAGCAGGGCATGTCTTTCACTGCTGACTTGCCTAAAAACCCTGTTTCCCTCCTTCTTCAGAAGCTTGGACCTTTGCCTTCTGTGCTGCCTCATGAGCATCTAGAGCAGCTGCTACTGACTCTGAGATCATTTCTGTAAGTGCAGCTCCTCTGAGGTTTGTGTGAACACATTCTTTGCAAGGCTCTGGGCATGTTGGGGAAATATGGCATTTCTTGCCACAGTTGTAGCATATCCGAGTCTCGATGTGTTGCTAATTGGAATCTATATCTATGGGCATAGCAGTGCTGGGTGTGGGCATGGCAGGAGTGGTTGCAGTGCAGATTGGGACAGTGTGGTGGGAACCATAAGATGCTTGTGGCTTCATAACTTCTACAAGACAGCAATAGTTGTGGTCAATCTGACATGCAGCTTCCTTCCATGCCTTGAGGTTGGATGGGAGAAATGATTGTGCATGGATCTTGTCTAGAATTGTTGCTGGAAGTCCTCATGCATAGGCATCCTCTAGTACCTTATCATTGAAGCCTGTTCTCCCTGCAAGTATCTCAAACTGTGCAGTATGATCATCTGCCAACATGCTAGATGTCATCTTGAGGTCATGCAGTTTGGTGCGGGCTGTTCTGGCACAATCAGGGTCTCCAAAGGCTACTTCAACCTGTTTAGCAAATTCATCGAAGGTGATGATTGAAGAGATTCCATCAATGATAGCTTGTGTCTTATTTTATGCCCAGATTGCTGCAGAGCCCCCTGACATGAATGAGAGGGCATATGGCATTTTTGTTTGTTCTGTAGAAAAATAGGACGCAGGCATTTGAGACAGTAACAGGAAAAACAACGAGACACTTGGCTCAATGGCCACTAAGATGATGGACTCAACACTGGAGTGACTGGGCTTCTGTACCAATAGAGTATTTACTATAGTACATGTGAGCTACTTATAGGTAAATACTGAGGCGCTGAGGAGTAATGTCACGGTAATATGTAACTACATGGGTAACTAATGAAGCTATTAATAGGACTACTTCACACTTTACAACATGTTCATCTGGAAATGCTCCTGGTTGAAGGGTGATAGAGAGCTTCACAGCATGGATGAATCCTTCTGTGTCTGCCCTATCTCCAGTGAACTTCTCTGGATCAGCTGCCTTGATGGAGCAATGAGAAGGGGGGCTGGGTGCAGGGATATGGGTAGACAAGTGTTAGGTTGCTGCAATTGCTGCAACTGAGGCAGCACTGGTCATATTGCTCTGCATGGCCCTCAACTGGTCTTGAAGTACTTCATTCTGATGCTTTAGAAGTTTAACTTGGTTTGCCTGAGCGGTAAAAATGTTTCTGAGGGCAATCCCAGAGTCACCCAGGGACTCCCAATATCCCTCTGGGATTTAGTTGGACATGATATGAGGTGGAAACTGATGGAAAAGATGTGTGAGGTTGTCTGAAAGGAAGAGCTTGATCTTCTGTGAGGGCGACACTATTGACAAGGTCACAACAACAAGATACTCCAATATTTAATGAGCTGATAAGGGTGTTTCCCACCTGGTGTAGTGGTAATCCTCAGTTATACAAGAGTTATTAGTAATAAGTACATAGAGAGCCCACCTGGTGTAGCAGTAATCCTCAGAGATCAAGCTGAGGGGAAACTGTTACACCAGTCACAACTTATATACCCTAGCCCAGTGCCTATTATGTAATCCACAGATGCAAGGCATGGAAAGTCATGGAAAGTCATGGAAAGTCATGGAAGGACATGGAAAGACATAAACAAGAAACAACAACTGATGATGAACTCCAACTGAACCCTGACAGGTCCCCTGACATGTCTCCCCAGTGGATATGTGCAGCAAGGTGGTTGAACTTGAACAGGTACTTGGACACTCATTGGTTGTCATATATATACAGGGTTTCAAGGTCAGCTTCAGCTTTGTCAACAGGGTTGTGGGGTCTGAAGTTGTCTTTTAACTCAGACATGAACTCAGAGTAATCGTCTATCCAGGAAGGGTCAACATCAGAGGAGAAGGTGGGTTTGAACCAGTCTAATGTGGTTCCTTTCAGGTAGGACAGTACATAGGTTACTTTAGCACTGTCAGATGAGAAGGTGTCAGGATGGTCTTGGAAGTTTAAATTACATTGAACCAAAAAGGGCTGGAGTTTGCAACTGTCAGAGCCATTGAAAATGTCTGGTTCTTGGACCTTGGTCTGAGGCAAGGACTTCTTTGGTGATGACAAGTTGTAGGCCAACATGGCGATAGTCTCGGTGAGGTTTAGAACATTGTTTGAAGTTGATGACAACACTCTTGGGGGATTCAGAGCTAAGAAGATGTTCAATGGAGATTGAGGGGGGTTATGGTCAGAGGGTGAGTCAGGGGGGTCAGCCATGTCTATGTTGGGAACTTGCATGGGGTTTTCAGAGTTAAGTGGGGTTAGGGGTGAGTGAGTACTCAGGAGCATGGTTGGGATGTTAGATACACAGAGTACAGATGCTTCTGAAATAGTTCTAAGGGTACCAGTGTAGGTTGCTGCAAGTGCCATGTCTCATAGATGACAAAGAGTGAGAGTTCAAATATACTGTTAAGTCCAAAGTTGAGGATGTCATGTCCAGAGGGGTTCTTGAGTAGTCCAAGCTGTTGAAGTCAAACTGGAGTACAGACTCTAAAGGACCTGGCTTCAACTTATGTATTATACCCTCTTATGTTGTCTTTTCCTTTTATTTATGGAGGTAGCAAGTGTTAAGACTAGATGACAAATAGTTCAGTGTTCTTCAAGGAAACCCTGGAGTGATAAGCAAGGCAAACCATAACTTATATGTACTCAGAAACAAAAGGCACTTCACACCTCGGTGAAATGCAAAACATATATACTGACTCTGGCAACCACCAAGTGACATAAGAAATAATAGTGTGTGAGGGAAGACAGATAATGAAGAATAAGATAAAAGATTGTCAGACCAATATCAGAAGGACAGGTGCTGTGTTAGATCCCAGATCACCTCTGACAAATCTCCACCTTTAGCACCCTTAATCATCCATCTCTGCACCCCTCCAAATCAAACTTATCCCTCCATTGCACTCCACACCTCAGACATCCTCCATACCCTCCACATGACCTCTGTACACTCCATACTCCATCCCTGTCATCCTTACCATGTCATCAATCTGACACATGGACCTTTACATCATCCCTTCTATTATATTCTATATTATTTTCTAGTATGTTCCATAGTTCCACATGACCCCATCTCTTGTTTAGCACCCCTGCATCCTAATGTAATATCTCTTCTGCATTCAGATGATCCTGTTATATATTAATTCCACATTCCAAATGTATTTAAACCTCCATGTATTCATAGCTAGTTCTCTAGTTCAAATATTGATTTAGTCTCCTCCTCATTGCCACTGCAAACTCACTCTGCAACTCTGCTTGGACAACTTCATAAATACAAGGACAAGATGGCATAAGAGGGCACAACACATAAGTTGAAGCCAAGTCCTTTTGACTCCATACCCTGGCTCAACTTTGACAGCTCAACCACTCTAGGAAAATCTCCAGACAAGACATCTTCGACTCTGGACTTAACAGTATATTTTAACTCTCACTCTTCATCATATATGAAACATAGCACTCAAAGCAACTTATATGCTGGTACCCTTTGAACTGTTTCAAAATCATCTGTATGCCATGTACCTAACATCCCGGCTATGCTCCCAAGTACACACTCACCCCTAACCCCACTTATCCCTAACAAGCACCCAATCTGGACATGCCTGATATGTCAGGGGACCACCTGTTTCAAATCCTGAGCCAATACCAAGCTGATACGTCTGTACCAAGTGTTACTGAACTGAACTGCACATTCAGATGATAAGTGCTATTGCAATGCCTTGGTCTGGATACCAGATATACTGAACTGAGGATCCAGGGCATTGGCTCAAGCACAATAGTGCTGGAGAAGGATTGTGGGGACATCATACCTTCAGGTCCAATTGAGGGGTAAGCTATGCTGAGGAAGTAGGAACCAGACAACAAGTATATAGGTTGCATAGCTCACTAGCAAGAGACCCTAAGTTTTCCTCTTAGGTTTTCCCCCTTGCTAGGTGAGGCTCTATCTTCTGTGTACACAGTTTAATAGACTTAGGTTTTCCCCCTTGCTAGCTTTGGCCATGTGACCTCAGTAACCTTGGTGAACACTACAGAGGTTGCCCTTACATGATCCCCCTAACACACCCTGTGATCACAACCCCCCTCAGTCTCCATCCAACCACTTCCTGGCTCCAAATCCTCCAAGAGCATCATCATCAAACTCAAACAACATCCCCAACCTTGCTGAGGCCATTGCCATGTTGGCTCACAATTTGTCATTGCCAAAGAAGTCATCACCTTGGACCAAGGTCTGAGAACCAGACACCTTCAATTACTCCAACAGTTGTAAACTCCAGTCATTTTTGGTTCAATGTAATATAAATTTTCATGACTGTTCTGACACCTTTTCATCTGACAGTGCAAAAGTCACTTATATGCTGTCCTATCTGAAAGGAACCACATTAGACTGGTTCAAACCCACCCTTTCCTCCCCTCCTAGATAGACAATTACTCAGAATACATCTTCAAGTTGAAAGACAACTTCAGACCCCATGATCCCATTGGCAAAGCAGAAGCTGACCTTAAAACCCTCCACATGTGTGACAACCAATGAGTCACCAAGTACCTGGTTGAGTTCAACCACCTCACCACCAGTTCTACAACAGACTTCTGGAAAGAATCAAGGATGAAGTAGCTTATGTTGGTAAACCTGGCACATTGCATGAACTTTGATCCCTCACCCAATCTATTAATGCCTGCTACTGGGAATGACGCTCTGAAGTTGCTTGAGAGAACAACTCAAACAAAACCTCAGACCAAGGGCAAAACCCCTGCCATGCTGTTGATGAATTCCAATGACAACAGGAAGATGTCAAACAATAACAACAGCAACAAGTCCAACAAGTCCACCTCTAACAACAACAACACCTTGAATACCCCCAAGAAGACCTCAGACCTAGCATCAAAACTAGGCAAAGATGGTAAACTGACTCAACAGGAGCGACAATGCCACTTCAAGCAGAACCTTTGTCTCTTTTGTGGTAGAACATGTCATGTAGCAAAGGAATGTCCTAAATCACTCTGCTGAAAAAGGATGAGCTGCTTCCACAATGGACAGCAAATCATCTGACAAAAAGGCCTCTGATGCCAAGGCTGTCAGGGGACCACCCATTTCAAATCATGAACTGATACTGAACTGATCCATCTGTACTGAGGGTTACCTAACCAGACCACTCATTCAAATGATAAGTACTATCACAACCTCTTGGCCCAGATACAAGACATACCAAAACTGAGAGCCTGAGACATTGGCTCAAGTGCAGTAATGCCAGATACGACTTATGGGGACATCATACCTTCAGACCCAATTGAGGGGTAAGGTATGCTGAGGAAGTCAGAAACAGACAATGAGTATATAGGTTGCATAGCTCACTAGCAAGGGACCCTAAGTTTTCCTCTTAGGTTTTCCTCCTTGCTAGGTGAGCCCCTAGTTCTATGTACACAATCTAATAAACTTAGGTTTTCCCCCTTGCTAGCCTTGGTTGTGTGACTTTGGTAACCTCAGAAAGTGCTACAGGGGTTGCCCTTACAAAGGCCACCTTGAATTCAAAAAACACCTAGGCAGCGCCCTGACTCCAGCACCAGCTGAGGGCTGCATTGATCCCCACAGTGCAATAACAGAACTACATCTCAATGTGTCCACTCTTTCCAGTCCGAACTCCCTAACTATACAACTCACCTCTGAATTAATTCCTAATAAACATATCAGTATGCTTATTGACTCAGGATCAACTCACTGTTTCCTAGATTCTGTTTTTGCATCTAATCATCAGCTCCATACCTATGATATCAATTCTATTCCACTCCACTCATTTGATGGATCAACCAACTCAGTCATCCATAAGGCAATCAACCCCCCAGTTCACTTCCCAAAATGGGAGGAACACTCCGTTACATTTTTCATAACTCTGCTGGACTCTAGCTGTTCTGCAGTTCTTGGACACAACTGGCTCACCCACTAGAATCTGTTGATTGACTAGGATTTGAGCAGTATTACATTCAGTTCTCCATCTTCAGCTGAGTCTATGGTACCACCTGAGCCAGCAACATCAGTTCCATGCTCATATGACCCTCCAACTCCAACTCTGCTCATTGTGCCCAAAATCACCATGGTGAATGCAGCAGCATTTGCCTGCATTTCCAAAATGGATGGTACACAAACCTTCCAACTACTGCTCTCAGTATCTGACAAGTTATACTCCAATGATGCTCTGGTCAACATGACTGGTGTCCCAGATGAATACCATGATTTCACAGACATCTTCATCAAGACCAAAGCTAATACAGTGGCTCTGCACAGGCTGTATGACCTCAAGATTGAACTTGAAGATGGAACATCTCCTCCCTTCAGTCCAATCTATTCCCTCTCTCAGAGTGAACTAAAAACACCTGTAGATTTTCTAGATGAACATGTCTCCATGGGCTTCATCCACCCTTCCAGGTCCCCTGGAGGAGCTCTGGTCTTATTTGCCTGTAAAAAGTATGGCTCTCTTCAACTCTGTGTTGATTTTTGAGGGCTCAACAAAATTATGAAGAAGGACTGCTATCCACTCCCTAGAGTAAAGGACCTGCTCAACAGTCCTCACAAGGCTTGGATATTCACCAAAATCAATCTCCGACATGCCTATCACCTCATTTGAATCTGCAAAGGTGATGAATGGAAAACTGCTTTCAGAACCAGATACAAATTGTTTGAGTGGTGTGTGATGCCCTTCAGACTCACCAACTCCCCCACATCATTTCAATGCTTCATGAACAACATTTTCTCTGATCTCCTTAACATTTCAGTCCTCATTTACTTGGATGAAATCCTCACATACTTCAATGACCTAGACCAACATAGAGGACATGTTTGATATACCCTCCGGCAACTCTGGTTGAACCTGTGATTAAGAGTTGTCTGGGGGTGGTGGATGGTTTCTAACTAAGAGTGATAGTCTGGGAGTTGAATGGGATTTTCATCTGGGGATGTATGCTATGGAATGTCCGTGTAACTGTCTAATGATCCTTGCTGGTGGATATGGCCCTTTAGCGCCTGTACCGAGAGGTCAGCTCTGAGATCTATGGGGAAGATAAAATCAATAACAAATTGGTTACTGAACCTGTGTGCTCAAGACATTGTGAGACACTTCTGATAGTAACTGGGAACTTCTCTGATTTAATTCAGGTCTCGAACGATGAGCCTTCAGTGTGAATCATGATATTGATGTAAGCAAGGCGCTGGTGAAGTCAAGGAGCGATTCTGCTTTTATGGGTAAGAAGGACTGATTTTTGTTCATGTCCTATGGTAGTACTTTATACAGAACTGCAGTTTTGACATGTTATGAGTGAGAAAGTAAAAGTATCTGCTTTGGGATAGATGCATCAACTCTCCGTGCTATACGTATTGGTCATTGCATATTCCTGGCCCCATTTCCAATCAGTATCCCTTGAAAATGCTTGAGGCTTCTCTTTGCTATGTATCCTTGTTATTCCTTCGGTTCTATTGAGTCTAGTTGCATCCATCGGTTCCAATGTAGCAGCCAGTGCCCACGGCTGCATATATGCGCCCCTCTCTCTCCTGTCTCAGCTCCTAAGTCCTCTGGTACTTTTGTATGTTGTTCCTATCCTTCTTCTCTCTTATTTCTGCCATGACCACTGTCTGCATAGCCTGCAGTCAACCCTGTATGTTCCTTCCATTATTTCCATTCCCTAGCCACCCGGGTGTCTCTTTGCCCTGGGACCAAAATGCCCTGTCCGCATACTATCTAAAGTGTCTGTAGGTACAAAAACTAATCTAAAGTGTTCACTTTTTTGTGAGTATCTTTGTAATTCTATCTATTCTAGTTCATTCTAGTGTGCATATATCTAGTGTGTGAGTCTGTGTCCTCTAGTTATTTACTATTTTGGTGTTTTTATCTATGTTCTGGTATTTCTATGTGTGATGAGTCTCTATTTATAACAGAACCACTTGTATGCATGCGCAGACAAGTGCTTCTTCCATGTTGACACCATCAAATACCTTAGATATATCCTCTCACCCAATGGCCTGACCATGGCTGATGATAAGGTCAAAGTCATTCAGGAACCACAAAAAGTCAAAGATGTGCAGTCCCTCCTTGGATTTGCAAATTTCTACCACTGTTTCATATTCAATTACTCCAATCTTACTGTTCTGCTAACATGTTTGACCCATAAGGACACTCTGTGGGTTTTCACCAATGCATGCCAGAGTTCCTTTGAAACCTTGAAAAGGGGCTTCACAACCACTCCCATGCTCACCTACTGGATCCCTGGGTCCCCACTTATTGTCAAAACCAATGCCTCCAACTATGCACTCACTGCCATACTGCCAACAATATCTCTGGAAGACAATGACATCCACCCAATCACCTTCCACTCACGGACTTTCACACCTCAAGAACTAAACTATGATGTCCATGACAAGGAACTGCTTGCAATTTTCAAAGCATTCAAATGCTAGTGCCACTACCTCAAAGGCTCCTCAGAAATGATCAATGTCATTACATATCACAAAAACCTGGAATATTTTTCCACAACCAAACTCCTCACTCAACATCAAGTCCAATGGTCAGAATACCTTTCTTAGTTCAACCTCATTATCTGTTTTTGTCCTGGATCCAAACCTGATGTTCTGACAAGACAATGGGACATCTATCCTAAAGAGGGAGGAAGCAACTATGTGACCATCAATCCACACAATTTACATCCAGTTTTCACCTCTGAACAACTTATCTCCTCACTCTGTGCAACATCCTTGTGCTTCCCAGTCCTCCATGCTGCTATGGTCATGGACATTGACAAGTTGCACTTGGACATCAAAAATTCTCTCTGATCTGACCCCATTGCATCCACCCACCTTGACAATTCCACAGGATGCTGGTCTGTATATCCTGAAGGATTCCTCCTCTTGGACAAATGCATTTATGTCCCTGATGTTGACAACCTTTGACTCCAGGTACTGCAAGATAAGCACAACCACCCCATATCAGGACATTTCCAACAGAACCACATGCTCAAACTCATCTGTAGAGATTATGTTTGGCCCAAACTCTGCACCTCCATTAAGTCCTATATTAAGTCTTGTACTACTTGCATGTGCTCTAAATCACAGAGACATTGCCCCTACAGACTACTCAAGCAACTCCCTATCCCTGAACATACCTGGAACTCCATCTCCATGGATTTTATTGAAAAACTTCTGCCATCCTCCAGATACGATACCATCCTTGTCATCATCGACAGACTCACCAAGCAAACCATCTTCACCCCCACCATCAACACAATCAATGCTCCAACACTTGCAAAGCTCTTCATACTCCACATGTTCTCCAAGCACAGAGTTCCATCCCACATCACCTCAGACCATGGCACAGAGTTTGTATCATCCTTCTTTTGATCCCTTAGAAAGGCTCTTGATATGAAGCTCCACTTCATCTCTGGATACCACCCTGAGGGCAATGGACAAACAGAATGAATGAATCAGACACTGGAACAATACCTTTGAGTCTATTGCAACCATCAACAGGCCAACTAGTCAGACCTCTTCCTATCGCAGAATTTGCATATAACAATGCTCTGAATGCCACCACTGGCATCTCACCCTTCTTTGCTGTTGGGTTTCTGACTAGATATCTTGGGATGTATTTATGACTATTTTAAAGAATTTATTTCAAAGGAAAAAGTGGAGATTCAGGCTTCTCAGTGAGCTAATCGTGCACGACGTGTGAATCTGTGCATGCCTGGCGGAGTTTGAAATGCTCCAAACCTTCAGGTAGGAGGAAATAAATGATTTGGGGGTGTTCTAGCTACTAGAACACAACAATAATAGGTAGAGAGGATACCTATTCTTCAATATATCGACAAGGGACTGTTCCTGGTGCAATATCTGTGACTGGGAGGCTAGCAGAATAAAAGAGAACAATATTTCTAGATATTGTCTCAGTGAAGGGATAGAACTAGAATTCCTTATTGTATAGTGTCAAAACATCATAGCTTTGTACAAGTAAACTAATAGAAATCATTTTCAATGATTTGGAATGGTGGAAATAGAAATAGGGGTCAGGGGAAGAAGTTTGATCCCCTGTCAGCTTGGTCATGATGAAAATGAATAGAAATGCTTCCTATGAGTTTGGATACTGTTGGGAATTTTTCTTGTGACTAACTAGCTAATAGAAATGTGGGAAACGACTCATGGGCACTAGGGAATTGGAAGTACAACAGGGGAGAATTAATTCTCCTGTAAACATTGGAAATTCAATATAAAAAATATTACATATCCAGAAGATGGATATATGGGAAATTATTCGTTTAGAATATCTTGATATTATCTTGAAAGGTGTGCTGTGAAGTTTCAGGCTGGGGGGTGAAGAATTGAAGCTGCAATGAATATTTTGGTAGCATAGGTAGGAGGAGAAGATCATTTCCTGGGGACTTATTGGCTGTTTTCTATAACATTTGCCAACAAGGGATATCACCCCAACATCACCATACACCCTGAATGAGACATTGCCTCCTCAAGAGCACAAGACTTTGCAGTGGACTTAGATGAGCTCCATCAAGAACTCTGTAAAACTATCTCTGAAGCTCAACAATGATACTCAGCATCCATGGACTGTTGCAGGACTCCACCTCCAGAGTTCAAGATTGGTGACAAAGTCTTTGTTAAATCTGATAACATCTGCACTACAAGACCTTCTAAGAAATTAGCTGAAAAGTATCTAGGTCCATTCAAGATCATTGCTCAAGTTGGCTCCATCTCCTTCACCCTCCAGCTTCCAGCCAACATGCATGCAATACACCCCATCTTCCACATCTCTATGCTGGAACCATACACTCCGAATGACTTCCCCAATTGAGTCACTCCACCCCAGCCCCCTGTCATTATTGATGGTGAACCTGAATATGAAATCTCCAAAGTCCTTGACTCCAAGGTCGACAGATGCTGTACTTGCCCACTACTATACTTGTCTGTATATGAGGGCACAGAAGACAAAACCTCCTGGCTCCCCGCATCTGAACTTAGCAACATGTCTGAAGTCGTCTCAGATTTTCACAAGTCCTACCCTAACAAACCAGGGCCTTGGCCACTCACTCAGCACAGGAATTAGAAATTTTCATGTTCAAATACATTTTACAACCTTACATTATACATCAGGATGAAAAAACTCCATCCCCAGCTCCCTCTCTGGACCCTCTGGCTCTCTAAATAATTTGTCCAGGTTCAATACCTTTCCCTTATCTGCCTTCTCCAGCTCAAGCTCTAGATCTTTCTCTGCAACTTTCCTGGACTCCCTCTGCAACTTTCCTAGACTCCCTCTGCAACTTCTCCTCCTTATGATCATTCATCCACATCAACTCCATGGCCATCCAGGTCACACCTACAGCCAATGTCCACTTCAGCAGACCCATCTCCATCATCCAGGTGTCAAGTCCAGGCCACAGTGATACCTCCACCTTCTGCTTCTTGGGCCATACACCCTCCAGCTCCTCCAAGTCCACCTGCACCCTCCACTTCCCTCTTGAGGTTCCAGAGCCCCCTATCCTGGGAGTCTCCTTCAGATCTCCCACCACCTGTAAGCCCTCTGGGTCTGCAACCACCTCTGGCCATAGAGTGCACTTGATTTTGCATTCCACGCAGTGGTAGCATGAAGTGCCCTTGCCTGCTGAAGGCCACTCGCAATCATCTCTGTGCCTCTGGCAGCTCTTACAGACCACCCAGACCTCCAGTTCCACCCCCTGGTACATGTCAATATTGTTTAGGATATAAGACAGATGGGTGGCCTCAAAATGTCCAAGACCTACCTGGCTACCCACATCCTGCACACTCTTTGCCTGGTAGTTCAGCCAGGCATTCTGGGTGTTATGTATAGTCAAGGCCTGCTGTTTTTTACACCTTTTTTCATTGTCCAGGCTGATTTGCTCCTGCCATTTCCTCCTCTCTGGCTCTTCAGCATCATATAAAACATGCACCCAGAGCTCCTCTGGCAACAGCACCTCTGTGGTCATTTGTTTTCTGGCCAGGTTATCCTCCTCCACCCTTTTGGCTGCCTCATGGGCTGCCTTCTCGTCTGCCTCCTTTTTCTCAAGGCACACTCTTTCTTCTTCCTTGTGCTCTTTTTCAAGATGCTCCTTCCACTCCACCTGCTCCTTTTCCTTCCACTCCACCTCCACCTTTTCCTTCCACTTCACCTCCGCCTCTGCCTCCTCCTCCACCTTCTTCATGTTATATTGCTGCATCAGTGCCTGGATCTGCTCTCCGAGGGTCTCTAAGTCACTCATTGGTATTATGTGATCTGGGTGACAAGTGTACTTGAATAAGTGCAGAAACACTATGTTCTTATATACCTTCTCCAGCCCAGCACTAACCTCTTTTCCCATGGCGATTTCCATCTTAATCACCATGGGCCTTGAGGCTTGGCCTTAATGGGGAGGTACTGTTAGATCCTAGATCACCTCTGACAAATCTCCACCTTTAGTGCCCTAAATCATCTACCTCCATGCCCCTCCAGATTGAACTCATCCCTCCACCACATTCTGTACCTCAGGCTCTCCATGTGACCTCCGTACACTCCATATTCCATCCCTGTCATCCTCACTATGTCATCAATCTGACACATGGACACATGGACCTCCACATCACACACACGGACCTCCACATCACACACACGGACCTCC
>QFEC01016409.1:0-11607 GCA_003316585.1 Gomphus bonarii | reverse complement strand
AAAAATGCACAAACATTGGGGCAGTTTTTTGACCCACTGTACTATAGTAAATGAACTGTGTGCAAGTTATTAACAAGCTACTCACCTTCTTTCAATTATGACTGAGCTAAGTGTCTCCCATATAATTGAGATACTAACAATAATACCATGCTGCTAAAGCAACTGGTCTCTTATTAAGGTATATCAGGATTTTGCAGTACAAGGACAACCAGGAACTACCAGAGGAACATAGCAACTAAATCAGTCCTTAGTGGTCAAAAACAATATTCATACCATCATCTCTTCCAATCCATAACCTTAACCCTTGTCCCTGACTTCCCTAGACCCTCTGGTATAACCTCACCCCTTTTTCCACAGCTTGAGAATACACTTAATAACATGTTTTGACATGTTGAGGTGCATTGAAATTTCATTGATCTGGAAGTCAAGTGAGCTTTTCTGGTATATAACCAGACTTCTTTGAGTCTGGTTTACCGGTTCAGGTCTCGACGGGTATTGACCATTCCCAGAGTGGTATCACATTATGTGACACCCGTGCAACTGTCACTAGCACAACATAAAGTAGTTTCTAAGCTTAATATCTTATAGGTGCTTAATATTTTTAGTAAATATACCAATGAATCATAACAGAGAAAGTTATCTACCAAACAAAATGTGGATATACAGTGCTATTTCTCACTACCAAGACAATTTATCTGCCAACCCCTATGGTGATATTTAGGACAATCAATGTTACGTTTATAACAAGCCAACCTGTGTTTGGGCTGGGAATTGCTTGTGCCCGGGTCTCAATATTTAATATCTAATTTTGATCAAAGATATTGTAATGAAAATATAGGTATGGTATGGGGTATATATTTTGTCAACTATCATACCTTAACTCATCCTATTTGTTGAGATATAGGATATTCTTTCTACGGTAAGAATCGAGCTTCGCGCCACAGTCACATGACTTTTTGTTTGGCTGTCTACACCTTCCCATCCACCATCATGTTTTCAGACTGGACATTTCCCCCGGTGCCTCCAGAACTTAAGTCACTCGCTCCATACTTCCAGCGTGCCCAGGAACTCAGAGCCAAGGATGCTGTCATGTCATATTGGTGTTCGCGCTACCCATGCCACGTTCACATTCCTCCTGACTCACTTAGTGTATAGGTACTTACTATGCTGCCCAACAAGGTATATCGTCCAAGGCGCAAGGCACGGACGCACGACCCTTTTTATTTCAAATCTTGACCATATTAGAACAAGTTCGTGTTTTCCGGTTTATACGTTATGCCATCGTCTGAGCATTGGTCTTGTCCGGTAGATGAAAGCTAACTTAGCAAATAACGATGCCGTAGCTGACGACGACGTAGGTTCGGCTTACATTGAGAATTTTGCGTTACGAGTATTCAATATGGCAGACAATGAGGACCGGAAGGGACAGGCCACTCGGTGATTTGGCGTCTTATGTCCAAGTCCCGACATAGAATTGACCAAGGTGCAATAGCTCAACTGCCAAAAAGTTCCTTGCATCTGCCAATTTTTTTGAGGTGCTTCGCATATTTGCAAAGCCAGTAGAATCTGATGTACGTCTCTTCTTCTCGATTTTCTCCACTATTATGAACACTTAATCCGCCCCTAGATAGAGGAGAAGATCCGGTACGCAAAGTGGAAGGCAGCTGACCTTGCAAAAGCGTTTCGTGAAGGGCGCAAACCCATTCCAGGTGATGCCAATGCATCCCCAGTAGAACCTCTATCACAGCCCGGGACATTTGATTACCCACCCGACATTGCTCCTTCCATATCTGCGTGGAGTCCAGGCACTAGCCTTGCGCCGAGTCCCGCTGTACAACAAGCGCAGTCTCTAGAGCTAAGTCCCATTCCTAGAGCCCGAGTCCCATTGCCCCCGCTTGTTTCTGATGGGAGCCCACCCGGATACACACTACATTTGACATCCCCTTCGCCTCTCCATGCTCCCTCCTCTCAACCGGACAATTTTGTACCGAATACACCGAGTACACCGTCTCCGCGCTCATCCGGTGTATACCTGAATCTCAAAGACGAAGGATTTATTACACCTGGGATGTGGAGTACAGTGGCGACGCCAGGCACTAATGAAGATGTTTATCCAATTACTGATGCTCTGGGTGGTATCAGCGAGAGTCCTAGCGGGAGAGCATCAACCCAACGAAAAGATGTCTCTGGAAAGGGTATGGACAATGACAAGTTTGCCGAGATAGATCCAGACCTAGACACGCAGGACGATTCGTGGTCGACGGTAGGCAACGAATCCATGAGTAGACAAAACAGTTGGACTGTTGCCAACCCCGAGGCCATTCCACTTGTTGTAGAAGGTCTAATGGTCGCATCCCCGTCTGCGGGCATTGAATTGGGTCTCCAGCCGCATGAGGTACCCTCTGGCGGGCATGTCAAGAAAGTCCATTTCTCACCGTCAGTAGTCGGGGGACTTTCTTCTACATCATCTTCCATCACAGCATCATCGCTTCCTGGATCTCCCGAGGGCTATGCACCATCCTTGTCAACCGTACCAGAAACCACATATTCGTCCGATTCTGAATATGACGCTGCACGCACAGCGAAGTATGACCTCGCCAGGAATCACACACGTGAGTCAGAGCCCTCCGCAAAGATGGATGGTTTCTCTCAAGGACCCCCACCAAAAGTCTCGCCACCAGTAGAGCCTTTACCACCCAAAGGTCCCCCTTCACATTTCAATGTCTCTCAAATGCCGGTGCCCCCTCCGGTTCTTTCGACACATCCTCATACAGGGGGACCAACTTTGTTTCAATTCCCTGTAGCCTCAAGTCAGCAGGCAGGAATTAGTCCACAGCCACCTGTGCCATCTCTTTTGCATCCAACACCGCAGTTCGCTACTGCACCTCTCGCACCGGCTCCAGCGAACAGGAGTAACTACAATCCATCAAAGTCTCCTTCACCACCCGAGCTTACCTCAACGCAGATCGCACGAGTCCAAAAACACTGTCGCTTTGCAATCTCTGCGCTCGATTATGAAGATACAGAAACTGCGCGAAAGGAACTTCGTTCTGCGCTGGTAATGCTAGGGGATTGAGGCTGATACTTGCTTGTGCTTTTATGTATGTTTGATATATCGCATATCTCTGGCCATTTGAACATTTATAACTGTCTCACTAATAGTATAACACCTGTATCCGGTAATTCATTAAACCTGAGAGGATATATTATTAATTGTAGTTGTGCGTAAACAGTCCCGCACCTTATTCAAACGTCACAACTTTACTAGCAAGAATTTCTGAGTCTGTGGCTGCATGTCCAAGTGTTGCTCATCATAAAGATCCAAACATCACGAGCTGAGGGAGTCTCGTGTGTGCATATCTATCCAAATGGGATGGGGTAACGCATTAGCACACGTTCGTCATACAATCCAAGCTGCTTCGCCTACCTTGTGTGCATACTCTGCTTTGTCAAGCGACAGACAGCCTAGAGCAAGCAACTGCAGGGGAATATGTCAGCTAGTGGCTGAAATAGTGCCTCGAACATGCGCTCTCATGGACGAGGGTGCTCCAAGAGGTAACTAAATATATTTTGGAGAGTGAATGTGGTCCCCGATATAAGCAGAAAAGCACGTTGGTGACTAAAGCTTGAACCAGGAATGAGATTTCGAGCAGCTTCGAGGAACGGTTTGGCGGCGTGGTAGAAGGCTTCACGCCGGGCTTTGGATAATTTTGTTAAACAAAAGTATTTTCGCCATGACTCGAGCATCTCTTCCAGGCTATAACGAGCACAATGGGGTCGAGCTCCATGAGGTGACGAATGTACCGGTGTAATTCACAACCGTGCAGCTAAATTTAGCATGAACCTAATAATGTCACGTGCAATCACAAATGTTAAAGAAAAAAGGAAATGCTTGGTAAGCGTTCCTTCACCGACATAGCTGCTTTGTTTCATAGTAAATGTCCTACCAGCATCTTGTTATGGACTGATCAACCTCCAGAACTTCTTATTATTTAGTCACCATTTATATTGATAATTTCTGATCCACATTCTTTCTGATTGTTATAGACCAATCTGGTTATCCATTCCCATCTTTTCCAACCATAATTGCACTTACTTCTTAATACTTAGTTATCCCCATTCATATTAATAGTTTCCAATTGTCAAGTCTGTGCAACTCTGATATCTCCAATGAGGTTGGAGAGTATATATGAGGGGTTGGAGGTGTGACTTTGGGTGTTACAGTACTGGAGGAGCTATAAAGAGAAGTCTGAATTCTAAAAATTAAGAACTAGAGACAAAGGACCTGAGAACTAAAGTTGATATTCAAACCAAGGAACTGGGAAGGACAAGTTTAAATACTACTGAAGCTAAGATAATTATAGCTAAGATAAGCAAAAGTCTAAATAGTCATGGATGATTGAAATATATCATATCTCAGAAAATCTTAGAGTCTACCAGGGATAATAGAGTAGACATGATTTATAAACTAACTAAAGAATGAGGATAATGAAATAATATGAACATAAATGCCATGTGATGGGAAAGGAATTAGACATTATGTTAGTCTATACATACAACCAATCTTCATTCCTTCTAATATCTCTAATAGTCTGCTATTTCTTAATTACTACATATCTCCAGCAATTTTTGGCCAACCTGTCCTGCATATCTCAGTTATAGTTTTTCCAATCTCTCTAGTATATAAACATTCAAGCATCTACTCATTCTTTATTTTGATTATCAACTTAGTTCTCAAGTCCTTCATCTTTAAATTTTCAATACTTAGTCTCTTTTTATAACTCCTCTAATCTTCAGAACCTCCAAAATCCAGAGACTAACAACTATCACGGGTATAGTATCAAAGTTACAGTCAAGTTCTGTCTAAACACCTCTTGTTAGATCCCAGATCCCCTCCAAAGATCTTGGATATCCAATGTTATAGTACTCCCAATCATCCACCTCCAATTCATACCTGAGATACACTAAAGCTCTACTTAACCCTTCAAAGCCCTATTACACATATGTGCTCACACTGAGATACTCACTGTTAGGATCTTGCAAGGTGAGATCCCTGCTTGCTTAGTCATCATAATTAAGTAATATTTTCACCTATTTGAGTAATCCTGCTCAGCCCTTTGTTTACTCAGTTAGTTTCTTAGCACATGGCACACTTTCCTATTTTAGTATTTCCATTGCCTCACACCACAATCTGTTAAAACTATGTGCAGGTGAATTCAGTCAACTATGTGGAAGACTGGGTTTTATACAAGAGTAACTACCTATGTGCAGGTGAACTTTAACAACAAATGAAAGTAAGTCTTTGGTACAGAAATACAAGAGCTGGATCTAATACTCACTTTAGTCAACTATGTGGAAGACTGAAGTGAGACGGAGTTAATGTCTACTACTTATAGTTTCTGCCTGAACAAAAGAATGAATAAATCTTGAGTTTTACCACCCATTTGGTCAGGCCACACCAAATGAAGGACTCCTCATGGCATAGCCACCCCAGTGTGCTTCATGTCCACTCATGCCCATAGATAGTGATGTGTACTTTGTAGTGAGATGGAAAGATAAAAGAGTAGAGGTGATTAAACTGAAATATACCACATAAACCTCATGTGAAGGCTCTTGATCTTCACACAATCTTTGTAACATACCTCACCCAAACCTTATCCTTACTCATCCATGTTTCACCTTGTGTCAAAGTATGATCTACCAAGCCTTGGTTCACTCGGTCATACTGACCGAAGTCCAGCATACCGTATTACAAGCTACAGACTCCCAAGCCTTACAAGTACTATTCAGTTCAGCTCAGCTTGGTTCAGTACCTCACAACTTTGATTATATTCTCATTTACTCGCTTGCTTTGCTTTGGTTACCCTCGGTACATGTACGCCCGCTTTTCATATATTACTATTCTTACATCCATACTTTACATTCTCGTTTCCATGCCTTGTGCAATGTTGTTGCATATCTTATGGCACCTCATTCTCTATATAAGTAATTAGTCCTCATGTATGTATTCTCCATTCAGATTATTGACTAAGTTAGACATACGCTACCAGTACTTAAGTTAGTAGTCCAATCATTTGGTACCATGCATCTTAGAACCCTACTGAGCATCCATCTGAAATCTAGTGGCACAGGCAGGAGGATTGGCACAATGCAAGTACATTGAAGCCGACACCATGTCCGACCTCAGCTCATTGGACTAAGCTGAACAACTCAAATCAAGAGCATCTGTGCATGCACTTAACACCTTGCCATTGTTTTAATTCCTGTTCTAGTAATCCCCTTATTCTTTTTATTTGAAATTCTTTTGACTATTTGAAACACTAATCTCATATATAATACATATGTAAATTAGTAGTTCTGTAGTCAGAAAATTGACTAAGATTACCCCAAGCTTTCCATCAGACCTTACCCTCAGAAATTAGGAATCTTACAGGATCTGGATGGCACAGCACATAAGCTGAAGCCAAGCCCTACTCCAAACCTCACTCACAGTCACAACCTCATGCAAGCTTTACCCAAGAACTGGGCTCAACCTGTTCTTAACAGTATTTTCTGACTCACACTTCTGATCTTGTATTAACATGTCTATTATGACCACCTGTTCTAGGACTCACACCATTAGACAAGTTACAGCACCTTTGACCCCATCTAATCTACAAGCAATATCTGACTTATGATGACTTTCTGAACAACCTGAGGAAGTTTGGTCCCTCAACACTGTTGATGCCAAAGACCTCAGCCATGGCAGAGACCAGGGATGCAGGACTCCTCCTCCATCTGGTAGGCCTCCTGATAATGGCCCTCCTGATGATGACCTGGATGATGACAACAACCCCTTACAAGATGCTCACAGGCATTGATACTAATATCAACTCAGATGAGCTCATTAAAAAGGTTTTCAAATGTCTCACCCAACCACCTGCTGTGGACTCAGGCTCTTGAGCCAAAATCCATGAACCCAAGGTTTATGATAGCATGGATGAAGCTAAGCTCTGTACATTCTTCCTTCAATGTATGCTAAACTTCCAAGATCACCTGTCTGCTTTCAAGACAGGTGCATCAAAGATTCAGTATCCCATCTTGTACCTCTCTGGCCCTGCTCTCCAGTATTTTGAACCTGCCATCCTCAGTGAGATCTTTCCTGAGCCTACCTTGCTCTCTAATAGGGAAGATTTATGCACTGAGCTTGAAATGAATTTTGGCCCTTTCAATAATGCTGTGCAAGCAGAAATAGAGCTCAAAAAATAGTCATGAAGAATCATCATTGAGATGCTTGCTACTTCATTGACTTTGCCTGAGCTTCCACTCATACTCAGTGGAATGATGCTGCCCTCACTCACACAGTTTACAAGGGATTGCCCAAACATATAAAGGACAGTCTCCTTAATTTCCCTCACTTCAAGTCCCTCACTGAGCTTCATAACTATGCATTGGAAATTAACAGCAGATATTGGGAATGCAAGGAGTATGTGAACCTCACAAACCCTACCCAAGGTCCCAACACATCGTCTAACTGGTCCAATCCCTCCAGCCAGTCTAACCAGCAGTCCTCCAACAGCTCCAACAACAACCAAAAGAGTCATAAGGGGACCAACAACAATAACAACAGTAGCAACCAGAAGTCTTTGAATAATGCCAAGACACCCAACCTTTTGTCAAAGCTTGGGAAAGATTGGAAACTTCTTCCCAAGGAGTGTCAATGATGTATCAATCAGGGACTCTGTCTCCTATGTGGTTTGAAAGGCCATATGGTTAAGGAATGCCCAAAGTCAAAGATGAACAACTCCTCAAAACCTAGAGCTCATGCTGCCAAGGCAAGCTCTGACTCCAAGGCCGAGGATTTCACAGCTGCAAAATCAAAAAAAATAATAAGCAACCTCAGAACCACATGGCCTGAGGATTGTGGTAACCTCGCTCACATGCTCACTTTAAATGCCATTTCTTCCGCTCTTTCAAAGCACTCTTTAGTATTAAATTTGACATGTACCCTTATGTTTAAAACCTGTTTAGTCACACTTCTTGATTGTGGTTCTTCTGATTGTTTTATTGAATTACAAGTAGTGCAGAAATATTCCCTACCTACTGTTTCTGTACCCCCCATTCCATTCAAACTATTTGATAGCTCCACTAACTCAACCATTACTCAGACTATGACTATTCCAATCTGTTTTCTGACTGGTGAACTTCAGACAGTTAGTTTCTATGTAACTTTGTTGGACGGCAGCTGCTCTGCGATACTTGGCTATAACTGGCTCACCTGCTACAATCCAACAATTGACTGTGTATTGGGCAGTATTACCTTCAAGACTTCAGAAACAGTCCCCATGCCAACCCCTCCAGCTACCAGAGCTCGTAGTACCTCACTTCCCAGCAAAACCTCACCAAACCCTCCAAAGTTAACAGCACCTTGGATAGCTCTAGTAAATACTGCCACTTTTATGTGAGCTTGCAAACTAGAAGGATCTCAGGTGTTTCAGCTTGACCTTTCTGACCTCAATGTCTTTGCCTGAGGTTCAGCCATGGTCAAAACATCTGAAATTTTGGACAGCATTAAACAGTATGTTCCCAAACATTACCATGACTTTGCTGATGTCTCCAGTAAAGTCAGTGCTGATACACTAGCACCTCACAGATCTTACGACCTCAGGATCAATCTCAAAGATGGGATCTTGCCTCCACTCGGTCCAATCTACTCTCTGTCAGTCTCTGAGCTTCAATCACTTCAAGAATTCCTTGATGAATACCTCAAGAAAGGATTCTTCCCCCTATCATGCTCCTTGCATGGGGCTCCAGTATTTGTTTGTGTTGAAAAAGGATGGTTCCTTACAACTCTGTGTGGACTTCTGAGGTCTTAACAGAATCACCAAAAAGGACCGGTACCTGCTCACACTAATAATAAATGCTCCCAAGAAAGCTCACATCTATACCAAAATCAACCTTAGACATGCCTATTACCTTGTTTGTATTGCAGAAGGGGACAAATGGAAGACAGCCTTCAGAACTCACTATGGGTCTTTTGAATGGCTTTCCATGCCCTTTGGCCTATCTAATGCCCCTGCAGCTTTTCAAAGGTTTCTGAACAATATATTTGGTGACCTTTTGGATGTTTGCACTATCCTCTATTTGGATGACATCCTTATCTATTTGGATGATGAAACCTTGCACATTGGACATGTTCAAGAAGCTTTGAAATAGCTATGTTAGCACCACCTTTATGCCCAAGAAGATAATTGCTCTTTTCATCAGACCTTGGTTGAATACCTCAGCTACATCCTCTTGCCCAAGGGTCTCACCATGGCTGAAGAAAAAGTCAAGTGCATTCTAGACTGGCTGGAACCTTGGAAAGTCAAGGATATTCAGTCTTTCCTTTGTTTTGCAAACTTCTACAGATGTTTCATCAATAATTATCCTGCCATCACAATTCCTCTTACCTGACTCACCAGGAAAGGCCTCCCATGGAACTTCACTGAGGATTGCAGAGAATCGTCCAACAAGTTGAAACAGGCATTTATGAGTGCACTTATCCTAACTCATTGGACACCTGACTGCCCTTTGATTGTGCAGACAGATGCATCAGACTATGGCCTCACTGCAATTCTCTCTCAGCACACCTCAGATGGTGAACTCCACCCCATAGCCTTTCACTCCCAACCTTTTACTTCACCTGAACTCAATTATGATGTTCACGACAAGGAACTATTGGATATTTTTGAGGCATTCCAGTGTTGGCAACACTATCTGGAAGGTTCTTCAGAACCCATCAATGTTATCACTGATCATAAAAATTTGGAGTACTTTTGTACTACTAAACTATTGACCAGACAACAGGCTAGATGGTCAGAGTTCCTCTCCCAGTTTAACCTCATCATATGTTTCAGGCCTGGATGCCTTGGAACAAAGTCTGACTCCCTTACTAGACATTGGCACATCTACCTAAAAGAGGGGGCAAGCAACTATGCCACTGTCAACCTCAGAACCTTAGACCAATTTTTTCCCAACATCAGTTGGCATCGTCCCTCTGGGCAACAAAACTTGCCAAACCCATCTTATGAGCAACCTCATTCATGGACACTGAATGAATTCTAATTGACATTTGTCAAAACCTTGCCTCAGACCCTCCTGCCCAGAAACACCTTGGATCCATTGAAGACCATTAGTGGAAGACCAATCAAGATGGTTTACTACTTTTTGATGGATGAATCTATGTTCCTGAGGTTCAGGACTTACGATTACAAGTCTTACAATTCAAACATGATCACATCTTGTCAGGACATTTTGGGATCAACAAAACCTTGGAACTGATCAGATGAGACTTCAATTGGCCTGGCATCAAATCCTACATCAAGGACTACTGTAAATCATGCACCACCTGTACACATAGCACACCACAATGGCACAAGCCCTATGGACTACTCAAACAGCTCCCAGTTCCAGAGAAGCACTGGAATTCTATATCCATGGATTTCATTGAAAAACTCCCAGCATCCTCAGAATTTACAGCCATTCTAGTCATTGTTGACTGATGCTCCAAACATGGAATATTCATCCCCACCACTGACACAATAAGCTTGCCAAACTCTTTGTACTTCATGTATTCTCAAAGCACGGCATCCCATCCCATAAAACCTCTGACTGAGGTTCAGAATTTGTGTCACACTTCTGGCATTCTCTAGGGAATACCCTGGACATGAAGTTGCACTACACCTCAGGTTATCATCCTGAAGGTGATAGTCAGACCAAACATACTAATCAAACATTAGAACATATGTATACTG
The DNA here is from genome assembly GCA_003316585.1 of Gomphus bonarii. NCBI lineage: Eukaryota > Fungi > Basidiomycota > Agaricomycetes > Gomphales > Gomphaceae > Gomphus > Gomphus bonarii. The sequence goes on along the minus strand of QFEC01016409.1, from coordinate 832 downwards.
CAACTATTAGCAGGAAAATTGAGCCTTGCTCCTTCCCCTTCCAGAGTTTGCCTACAACAATGCTCCCAGTGCTACAAATGGAATCTTGCCCTTCTTTGCAAACAAGCGCTACCACCTGAACCTCGTAATCCACCCTGAACATGACCTCACTTCTTTGAGAGCTCAAGACTTTGTTGTGGACCTGGACAAACTTCACCAAAAACTTTACCAAGCTATCCTCACCACTCAACAGGCATACCAAATCTCAGCTGACACCAAACAACTTCCAGCACCAGACTTCAAGGTCAGAAACCTCATGTTTGTGAAAGCACAATTCTTTAGAACAATGTGACCTACCAAGAAGCTTGCTGAGAAGTTTTTGGGTCCTTTTGAAATCATTGCACATCCTGGTACTCACTCAGTCACTCTGAAACTCCCAGATTATATGAAAGCAGTACATCCCATTTTTCAGATTTCAATGCTAGAACCAACCTCACCCAACACTATTCCCAACTGTACTCAACCACCCCCATCTCCTGTTATCATTGATGGTGAACCAGAATTTGAAGTCACCAAGGTTCTGGATTCCAAGATCAACAGAAGATGAAGACCCTGTAGCTTACTCTATCTGGTATGGTAGGCAGGTTATGCAGGCATGGATGAAGAAACCTTGTTGATCCTCACAACTGAGGTTGACAAGTGCAACAATGGCCTCTCAGTCCAGATATGAGACATCCCAAACTGAGAGGCCAAAGTATCAGCCCAGGCAAATGTCAGCAACAACAAGAGCTTCAATACTTGGGAGCGGAAAAGGGAAATGAGCAATGATACTTGTCGGTGTATTGACCAGCTC
>QFEC01016373.1:0-10431 GCA_003316585.1 Gomphus bonarii | reverse complement strand
ATCATGTTAGGGTAATAAGTTGACAAACTCAAACATGGACTCATACATATATGGCATAGCAGGACTATGCCAGACTCATGTACAGATGGTGGAGCATAGCAAGCATCCATGCAGGTGCTTATCTATTAGAACTCAGATATAGTACAGTAATTACCCTAGTACCATTACTATTCCAAACACATCAAAACCTTACCTATTCTCAGTCTGCACAGAATCTAAACCATTGCCAAGCTCACTGGTTACTTTACCTCTCTCACTATGATTTTGAATTGATCCACCATCCTGGTCACCATTCAACTAAGCCTGATGCACTCTCAAGACAGGTAGATCACAAGCAGGGGGGGGGAGATAATCAAAACCAAATTCTACTCCATCCTAATATGTTCCATGTTAATGCCACAGGTGCACAACTAGTTAACAGTGAGGCCAATGAACTTCTTGACAGAGTCAGGTGCTGCACAGACCAGATGAGAAGGTTGTAAAGGCTCTCAAAGAACTTGGGTCATCTGGAAATCTTCAAGGAGAAGAGTGGACAGAAGAGAATGGTCTTATTCTTTACCATGGCAAGGTATATGTCCCTCTTGACTCCAAACTACAGCATGACATTGTCAAAGCACACTATGATGCAAACACCACTAGTCACCCTGGTCACTGGAAGGCAACTGAACTTGTGTCTTAGAGTTATTGGTGGCCAGGCATGGGTCAGTACATTGCCATATATGTAAAGGCTTATGACCCCTGCAACAGAACAAAAACCTTTCCTACTCCCCCTGTTGGCAAACTCCTCCCCAATCGCATTCCAGAACACAGATGGCAGGTTATCACTGTCAATCTCATTACAGAGCTACCCATCAGTCATGGCTACAATGCCCTTCTTGTCACAGTAGACTGCCTCTCCAAACATGCACATATCATCTCCACCACATCAGATGTGAACTCATTAGGGATTGCCTGACTATCCATGATCATGTGTAGAGGTTCCATGGTTTACCCAAGGAGGTCATCAGTGACCATGGCACCTAATTTGTCTCCCAGTTCATGCAAGAACTAAACAAGCTCTTAGGTATCAAGGTTACAGCCTCCACAGCCTACCACTCACACTCAGATGGCTAGACAGAATGAGTCAATCAGGAAATTGAGCAATATCTCTGACTTTTTGTCAATCAACATCAAGATGACTGGTTAGAATGGATCTCTCTTGCTGAATTTGCATATAACAATTGGATCCATTCTGCAACACAGACCACCCCCTCATGTGAGGGCGATGCTATTGACAAGGTCACAACAACAAGATACTCTGATATTTAGTGAGCTGATAAGGGTAATTCCCACCTGGTGTAACGGTAATCCTCAGTTTATACAAGGTTACTAGCAATAAATACATAGAAAGCCCACCTGGTGTAGCAGTAATCCTCAGAGATCAAGCTAAGGGATAACTGTTACACCAGTCACACTTATATACCCTAGTGGAAAGTCACGGAAGGTCATAGAAGGTGACAGAAGGTTCTGGAAGATTCTAGAAGGTGATAGAAAGTGATAGAAAGTTCCAGAAGGTGGTGGAAAGTTACAGAAGAACATAAACAGGAAACAACAACTGACAGCGATCTCCAACTAAACCCTGACACTTCATACTTGACAGCAGCCAGCATCCAAGGCTTTGACTAGAACCAACCTGAGAGACTCATTTAGAAGCACTGGATGAATTTACCACTCATATGGAGATGGTCATTAATGAAGCACACTCTGCCCTGTCAAAGACTGCAGATGATATCTATGACTTACACCACCATGGTGCTCTCACATACAAGATCAGTGATAAAGTTTGGCTAAATGCATAAAACATTACAACCACTTGCCCAATGAAGAAGTTAGATCATAAATGGTTAGATCATTATGTAGTGAACAAGGTTGTGTCACAGAATGCCTACAGCCTCTAACTTCCACCATCTTTTGGTTACATCCATCCTATCTTCTCTGTTAACCATCTATGTCCCTACCAAGAGGACCCAATCCAAGAACAACATGCTCAACCCCTACCTCCTCCTGTTATCCAAGATGGAATCCCTGAGTATGAAGTTGAAAGGATCCTAGACAGCAGGGTTCACTGAGGACAACTAGAGTACCTAGTCCACTGGAAGGGTTATGGAGCTGCAGATGACCTCTGGCTACCTGTGAAGGATGTCTCCAGAACAAAGTGACTTAAAAGGAGTTTCAGCAGTAAAACCCCAAAGCTCCACAGCATATATCAGCCATCCTATATGCCACCCTCCCCTTTTGAACTTTAAAAAATTTCACAGAAACTCCCAAACAGTGCCTCTTTGATTGGACAGAAGGAAGGAACCAAACATGTGATTCTCAACCCCAAAATAAGCAAAGTCCACCTAATATTCTATTCATTTCACTCAACCTTATGTAAACATTTCCTATTGACCTTATCTCCACCCACTTCAATAACGGTTACCCCTATTACTATAACATATCCACCCAATCCAGCCAACAGAGCCTCATCCCTCTTCAATCCCACCTCCTATCTTCACACTGGTCCTTGATATCAAAAGACATTAGGCAAATTGAGACATTTCTCGACATGCTAACCAAACCCATTTTATTCCTTCCCTGGTGGAAAAAACCCACAATCTGTCAGCCCTATGAAGCTGAGTCCTCATTATACCTAGGCACATCCTTTACTTCCTTTACATTTGAGGGATTCACTGGGGAATGGGGTCCCAATGTCACAGGAGAGTGCACAGAGATAGCACTGTTCCAGAAACACAGCAATGTTGGCCCCACTTAATTTTTCAAACTCCCACTGTATCCTGGGTTGACAATTGAGTCAAACCAAACCTCCACCTCTCTTCATTTTGGGGAGCCCTGAAGGGGTATCTTGGGGGATGTTTCCATTGAATCTACTCTTCAAGACCCATTTGAGCCAAAACTTCTGGAAGGGGTAGTAGTTCATTCTCAAAGGCCATGCTGAGATGTCATGCATTGAGGGGGGGTGATGTCAGGGTTTAGTTAATGATATTCCTATTTACATTTATGTCTTGATTATGTTATAAGTGCTGGAGTAGGGCATAGGGTTGTGACTGGTGTGATGGTGACTTTTCAGCTTGATCTCTGAGGATTACTGCTACACCAGGTAAGCTTTCTGTATATTTGTTGCTAGTAAACTGTGTATAAACTGAGGATTACCACTACACCATGTGGAATATCCCTTATCAGCTCATAAATATTGGAGTATCTTGTTGTTGTGACCTTGTCAATAGTGTCACTCTCACACAAGTCCCTTTGACTCTGTGCCCTCATGACCACCTCAGTTCAACTTCAATAGCTTGGATACAACTCACAATATCATCCCACTGTAAGTGATGATGCCACAATGTACCGCCAGTTACTAAGAGAGGTGTGGGACAGTGTTGGGACAAAGTGATCGGGTGTGGAGTCAAAAAGTACCTAACCATCAAACATAGGAAGGGTTCTCAAATTGTATTGTGGATCTATGATGTTCATAAAATCATGCCTGTTGAGAACATGGACATTATTCTCCCTGAGTATTCATCTACAGAGTATATGACAGGTTTGCCAGTTATGATATAGTAAACGATATAGTAAACGAGAAGGTATGAGAGGGTATAGCTTTTACCTAAAACATGACCTATATGAGAATAATTGAGAAAACTGGAGTATAGTGCGAAACATACCGATACCAGGTTGCCCTGTGATAATCACATGTCTCTCTGTATTCTCCAGATACTGAAGAACTTCTAAATGCTCATCTCGGACAAAAAGCTTCGGCGAGAATGTGTCAGATCTGTCATTAAAACCAAAATTTGTTAGATCTATAATCTGGAGGGTCCTAGTGTCCAAGTCCATCGTTGGTGGATCGACTTCTACTAGTGACGAGGCATCGCCCTCATTAGTCTGGCTATGTGGTTCCTTGGTCTGGCATACAATTTCCATATATTCTTGTTCCAAAATTTCTGGTGAAGAAGTCAAAAGACATTTCGCTGGCCGCAAGTCTGATTTCAGCTTGGTAATAGTCATGGCTGAAAGAATGGAGCTCGTACCCAATAAACCCATAACATGCCACGATTCTTTTCATAATTTACATATTGTCATAGATATTTCGGCGTAATCATGTTTCTGACATCAACTTTTGCACTTGACATTTTGTTGGGGACTTGGTTCCAAGGAAAAGTGTACTCAAACATCAAAGGAACATACCTGGACGAAAGCTAACCGTGGGTCACTGAAGTTGTTTACAACGGCTACTAAATCTTCCGGCTTTTTTAATGTTGCGTAGCATCAATCCCACCCATTTGAAAACATATTGAGGAGCATAATTCAGTCCCCTTCGTGTCTGGGATGTTGTTGATGGTGTTCTATTACACAAGAGATACTCTATCGTTAACTTGAAGAGACTCGCACGGACGATGATTCTTTCTTAGACAAGGAATGAACATCTTGTTCTAAGGGTGATTATGTTCACGAAAGCATAGTAGTAAAGAGATCTAAACTCACGAATTCCCCACACATGAGACCTGAGATCGAGAAATTCTATAAATTGGAAAAAGCTCAGTTCGGTGTGTCAGTCTACTAGTCTCAGTATCGTACCAACGTGCAGTCCGTCGTACAGCTTCTTCATTTCTGCTCTGACTCGACTAACATCGTCCTTCCCCGCCGCACTTTCAGTTAAGGCTTTGAGCTCCTTTTCCACTGCTTCTATACGTCGGATATGGGTAGAAACCTAACCAGGCGATATGTGATAAATATGAAGGAACTGTAAGAGTAAAAATGTATACCATTTGGGTGGTAGTTTGTAGCTCTTCTATGCTGGCTTGAAGCGTGTTCGAGGCAAGTTTATATTCCTCCAATAAGTAATACGATGCGAGCGTAGATGCTATGGAGAAGCCAAGCAAGAAACCAAAGATACTGAAACGGATATAAATTGACAGTAATATACATATTAGACAGCATCATCTCACCCGCCTCTAAAACCACCAACTGGCCGCTTCTGAGGTCGGATGGTACCCAAGTCAGGCGACGCAATTGTTGTAGCTTCGGCTCGTGAAATGGGAGAGCTAGAGAATTCTCGTGGAGTCGTAGGAAACGACCGAACTGGGGCATAGCAGCAGCCCACCACCCGCCTGGAAGACTCCCCGAGGCAGCGAGCAAAAGACATTGAGAGGTGTGGGTCTTTATGGACCACACTGGATTATCAATTCCGGATTTGGGGGTTTGGGGTTTTCAAACTTGGAGCTCGCATGGTTGTTAAACGTCCCCACGAAGGAGGTAAAGAAGTGTCTGCACGGTCTAGAAAGAAACAAAAGACTACCGATGCACGTGTCATTCACTTTCAATCTGGTTCTAGCTCTGGCACTGGCGTCATAACCAACAGTGAGTAGCTTGGTGCATGCACCGTATGTACTTAACCTTCTTCAAATCAGGTATGAAAGGGCTTCCCTCTGCAATTGACGTTGAGAAGTTTACTGAGGTATTATCCGATTAGCAATGATATCAAGCATTATCACAATATTCGTTAAAAGGCTCGCTCATTCGAAATAGCAGCAATGCAGTCAGCCATGGAGAGTGCTAAAGCAAGTTCGACGCAAAGGGCATGGCAGACTCTTCCACGGTCTCTTCGAAGACGTGCAGCTTCTCATAATGTACGGCGTGTCCCCGTGCGACTGCGAGAGAAAGCGCGAGCAGAGGTATGACCGTATCGCTTGAGAGGAGCCTTAGTTTATATCCCTGGTAGATGGATCCTGCCACGAAGCGCAAATCTCTTAGAAATAAATTACCTAAACGAGGTAAATCTAAGCTGGTGAACCGAACATTGAGTTTTCTTAAAAGACAACGTGAGTGGCCTTGATCTGTCGCACCGTCCGGGAACCAATTCGTTGCTATAGGCGACAAAACTTGGCTTGAGACTCATATTTGGCATGCGAAGCGTATGCACATGAAGAATGTCTGGGGCTATCGTCTCGTTCGTTGTCCTTGTGATTCTATTCTCAATCATACCGGAAATCTAACACAGTTTACAGTCTGAGACCCCCACTGAAAAGTCTTACAGACCATCCCATCGTTCCGCGATCCATTCTTCGATTCTTCACGATGCGTCCTACTTATCGACCATATCTGTCTCAGGAAAACAGTACATTCTGGAGAGAATGCTTAATCGGTGCTGTGACTGCCAGGGTGCCGGTCCTGGGGCTGTCAGGCATGTAATTGTGTCCAGTCAGTCACCCATGCATTCACCGGAAGCCCTAGATATACCGTGGGATCACGAGTTCATGAAACACATTTATACGTGCCTGGTAGCTTTCCTTTTGGTCTCATCGCTCCTGTTACAATTATATGGAAGTCACTCAGCTTTACGCCACCTCCTGAAACTGCTCCGGATGTGGAGGACGCGCCAGCTAACGATGCTCAGCCAAAGCCTAAGCGAAGGCGGAGGAAAGGTAAACAGCAAGAGGTCTTACCTGAGCCGGGGGTAAAACCCGAGCCTGACACACCCAGGACGCTCTGGATCAGGTTTCATCCTTCTGCGTGGCAGGAAGTTTGGGACGCAGTTCGGAAGTCCGCCAGCATCGTGCTAGACGAAAATCGACAAGAAAGGACTGCTCGTGCCACTTTGGATGTTGACCACGGGGAGAGTAATCGTGAAGACAAGAGCATGGAAGCAGAAGAGTCCATTCACCTGGTTGATTTACGATCACAAATCAATTGCTTTGAGGTCATGGGCCCACGATCCAGTCAGGTTCTCAGGGGGGCAATGACACTGGTCAACGGCGACGACAGACCCTTATTTCACGAAGTAAGATACTTGCAACCTTGACTTCAACTGTTGACGTTTATATACTTTGGTTGTCCAGTTCTGGGCACAGCTGAAAGACCTCCAATCCCCAGGATCCGTGCCTCGAGGGATGGTCATTAGTTTCAAGGTTCACGACCCTCGGTTAAAGTATGTTCTTAATTCCGGAAAACGCAGGATGACTGAGAACTCTCGCCTTAGCTTCCCGCCAAAAAACGCGAAGCCAGCATTTCGGACTGATGGTGGAATACCCAGCACCACAATTCCTGCCGTTTTCACGGTTTTTCCCAATGCCGCGCTTGCTAGAAGTGAGCTCTGGAATGAAGTTGAACGCCATGGGGGGGCCAGAAGACCAAGGTTCCAGAAGAAGGACCTAGATGAGAGACGAAGAAAAGTCAGTCTCCTTTAGCTGTTGTGAAAAGCGATTCGTGATAGATTTAATTTTCGGTCAGAATTTGATTCCCGGCACTGCCCTACAGCCCCTTCGACAAGATGATCGCGTTCCGGTCATGCTTATCCAGCGCACAGCAGCTCCCTCACTTGTCTCTTCTTCTTCTTCCCTTAGCCGCGAAACCACTGACTTGGAGATTATGCATGGATGGACTATCCTTTTCCCTTCTCATTGGTCTATGCCGTTCTTTACTTCTCTGATACACACTGGGACACGCGTCGGCGGCCTGCGAGAACGGCGCACACAGGTCTTTGAAGCGGGCTGTCCAGATTTTCCATACGATTACCCGCTCACACCAGCGTATGTTATAGAAGAGGAAATTTCGGGGAGGGTCGAACGAGAACGGTGGGAACGGAAGCCACCTGCGAAAAGAGTTCAATGGGAGAGTGTAGGGACGACGAGCCCGTGGCGTGCAGATTGGGAACTCGTTTTAGGAATATCTACGGTGCAGACCCCGGATACGGACTCCCATCTTGCCGAAGAGGGTCTTATGGACGTTCAGAGGCAACCAGTCGCCCCACCCGGTGACACCTCGAGGCCAGTCAGTAAAGGTACCCAGGACTTACAGAAGATGATGTGGCTTCTACGTGGTCCCGACGTGCCGGATATAATTGAAGCAGCGTCCTATGCACCGCACCCTGCCGTGACTATTCTGGAAAGAATCAATGCACTGCGGGCGAAAAGGGCTCTGGGTGCACTTGAAGCCAGTCCCGCCGAGCTTTTGAAAGGCGCACTGGTGCCGGTGAGGTTGAACATTTGTGGACGCGGAAATCCGGACGACCTAGCGGCTATATACGAGGTGGGACATGATGAGGGGAGCGAGATTAGACGAATGCTTGGGAAGAAGAAAGGGGGCGATGTTGAGGGGGATGTTGATGACGAGGTAGGTTGTTGTATACTTTGAGTGGCCTTTCTTGGCACGATGTCTCATGGCTACGGTCCAAGTTGTCGAAACTCGTCGTTGGAGACAGCACTATCATCGGGTATGTGACTACTGGCAAATACTCATTGTCGCGGGGCAAGGGACATGCCATTGGCGCAGTCTCTGCGGCGCGACTCATTGCTACTATTACGGATGATAAAAAGTAAATCCCATTCATTTCGACGTATTGTTCTGCTAACGATGTATGTGTACCGCTAGTTTTCACATTTCTTCACACTTTAGGCTCGTTAAAGTGAAGGATAGGGAAGGAAAAGTGTGTCGGGTTGCAACGATGGAGATTCTGAGGACATAGTTGTCGGCAGTTATTAATAAGTCCCGACACTGCATATTCGTAATTAGGAACACTGCATATCACAAGAGGTCCAGAACAAATGATCCACATCGCAACACGGTTCATGTGTAATATACATTATGAACAAGACTCTTTAGTTCCTATAAGGAAGAGAAAGAAAAGAAAGGAGAAAAGAGAAGTGGGTTCAGAAGTAATGAAGTAATATTGGAGAACGGCTAGGGAAACCGGTGGCCGGGAGTTCGGCAATTGCATTCTAAATAACGAGGGCGGGCAAGGACATAGATTAAGGAAATGACGGTTTACAAGCGAGGGGAATATCACGTATCGCGGGATATAAAGCCAAAAAAACAAAGCAGGGGACACAGGAAAGACGACCGGCAAATGACAAAAGTCGCAGGTCCACCCACACCAAGTCGCCCAAAATAAAGGTAGAACGAAAACGAAAGAAAAGAAAAAGATTCTTGCTACCGTGTTTTGATTTTTCTTGGACTTTTCTTCTATTTTTCAGATGTGTTTTTGACCTTGATCCCGGTGATTGCCTTGCCGCTATCATGCAGCATGTTGAACCCTGCGGGTGTCCACTCGTCGTCATGGCGAGATGAGAATCTGTAGAAGAATGTGTGAGCAGAGCCATGTTTCAAGGTAGGATCATAAAATCGAATATACCGCAATGAAATTATTGCGATATCGATCTATATATTATCCACTCTGCCACTCACTTTCGGAGAGGGACCCCACGCTCGTCGAGCGGCGAGAGGGCCTGTTCTTCCCCGACTTCTGACTGGTCTAAAAACGCCTGATTCTGAGCCAAAACCTCAGGCGCCCACATCGAGAATATAATCGGGTCCGGATCCACATCGGGCTCGGGTGAATGGTTTACCCCACGTGTCTCTTCTGCGGCTACGTTCCCCAACCGGGTCGCAACAGAGGGATCGCTTGAAATTTCTGCCAGCCGCGCGAGTGCCTCCCTGGCGAGTCGTGCGACGTTGGGTGCGCGGGGCGTGTAAGCTGGAGGGGGCGGTTGGCGCGAGAGAAAGTTGCAGAAGACGCGGTGAATTATGCTTGTGTATTGGGGGAGGAACTATATGGCGTAGGGGGTGAGTACGGTACGAATTGTGTGTCAAAAAGGAGAGTAGAGGTGGCGGGACGATTGGTGTTTGGAGTGGGAGAGGTGGAGGTGGAAATACGCACGACGAACACTTCGGGAGCCCCCCGCACGATGTAGAACTGCGACCCCTCGATGGCCTCGTGCGTCTTGCGCACATCGTCCACAAGATGTAAGGGAGATTTATCGCCCTGAGATGCATCATCGGTTTAAAAAAATAAATCAGAATTGGACATGGAGGTGTATGCAAGTGGGTATAAATACCAATCAGAATGAGTCGGTTCAAATGGAGAATTACTAGAGAGGGGTGGGCTCACCATCATTAATAACGTGGGGATTCGTATTTGGGCATACTCTTCTTTTGTGGGAGCGCATCGCTGAAGAGTAGGGAATGCGTCAGGGTTCGCACATTTTATTAATACGTGAGGACGATTAAGTGCGGGAACACGGTGCTTACGCCGAATGTAAGCTCAATAGCAGTCCGCCGCCTCTTTGGGGGTATGGTCATCTGCCAATGGGCCACGATCTGGGATGAAGGGTGAAAGCTCAGTAAGGTCAGTCTATACAAGGTTAAGATTTTTTGCATCGCGAGTGTTTACCTCGTCTTCTAGTTCAGGCATTACTTGCTGGATAAAACAAACAATAAGTACGAGAATTGAATATTTGGGGAGACGGGTAGACGATAGGAACGTTGCTTACCCCTGAGAACAGGACATAGCTCATCTCTAGGTTGGCTCGCTCATAGGTTTCCAAGTCGGGAGGGAAACACCAGCATTGGATGAGCTCTGCATATGCTTTCGCTGACCAGTCCAGCCTTTAGGGGAAG